>JBAMJV010012342.1:0-37675 GCA_037951105.1 Echinarachnius parma | reverse complement strand
GACCATTCATACTTGGCATCAACAGTGATATTTGATGCGCAAGTATGATACAAACAGTGGCTTGGAAATGTCTAAGGACATGTTCTTGCTTGCGCACTAGTACACTTCTATTGTGACGTAACAATGACAAAGCATTTCTGAAATGCGCAATACCATAATGCGCATGCGCACGTTGTGCTAGACGAGTGTCTAGCATCACAATATGCCAGGGCTAGGCTGAGGCTGAGCCCAGGGACTGATGCTAGACATTTCCCATTCATATTTGCGTCTCAGCATGGATTTATCCAGTGCCGAGCCAGTGCTGTACGTATGTATGATTGCCTGCTAGTGTCGAGGCTGGAATTATATGATGGGGTTGGGTGAGAGATACATGGCTTAAATTGATTCCTTGCTTTAATACTATATTTAGTCAGAGGCCTAATTGTGTGGATGCCACATTTTGGGATAATGTTATTTCATTTGTTTTCAAATCTTAACTGAAAACATTAAACCTCTGAAGTTCTGATTTGACCTGGCAGACTTCTCCCATTATTCCCATTATTTCAGAAACCAGTATATAAATAGGATAGTCCAAGAATATAATTCATCGTTTGTGTTCTCCTTCTAGGAACATGGACCAGTCACAGTAATGCTGACAAGCTGAAAGGCATTGTTGAGTTTCTAGGATCAAACTGTCCATTGGACGAACTGACACAAGATATGGGAGAATGCAGGTGAGACTGGCAGACAGGGGGGCACTGTTGCACAAAACTTAAGGACAGATCGCAGGTCTTGGGACGTTGCAGTTTACTTGAAGCTTTAACTTTTCCTAGCAATTGCTGTATTACTGCTTTGAGAAGCTGCAACTTTACAATAAAGAACAACCACCATTAATTGATCACAAATTTGAAAAGTGATATAATATGAAGCATAATTAAATACATTTTAGTACTTTATTGTCAAGCCCACGTAGGTGGAGGTGGAGACTAATGGATCCAAATTGCGTCCGTCAGTCCTCCGGTCTGTCCCTCCGTCTGTCCTCCGGCACCGTCCGTCCGTCCGTGACGCATTACAAAAATTTGAATAACTTTCCAACCACTGTTTTTTTTTTTTTAACCATACTTGATTGGTAGATGCTACATTGGCCCTCCATAATTATTCTGGGGTCAAAGGGTCACATAAGTAGGTCAAAGTGTCAATAGGGGCAAATGTGAAATAGTTTACCTGCAAGAGTCTATTAGGGTTGATAACTTTCGAACCCTACATCTGTTTGTAACAAACTTGATTGGTAGATGCCCTATATTGGCCTCCATGATATTTCTGGTGTCAAAGGTCACATTAGTAGGGTCAAAGGTCAAATTGAGGTCCAATGTGAAATTTACATGCAAGAGTCTATTAGGGTGATAACTTTCCAACCCTGTATCTATTGCTATCCCAAACTTGATTGGTAGGTGCCATTATTGGCCTCCATGATATTCTGGGGTCAAAGGTCACATAAGTAGGTCAAATGGTCAAATGAGATCCAATTGTTACAATGACTGCGCGCAAGTGGGCGAGACACTTTACGGCTATCGCCCTTGTTTGTAATTTTACTTCGTCCCAATCTTTAGAGACTCCAAAGTGATCTGGGGGTGTTGCATAAAGAGTTGCGATTAATCGCAAAGTTGCCATTAAGTCGCAAGTCAGAAAATGTGCCTAAATGTGCAACTCTGATTGGCTCAAGTGTTGCAAATTGTTTGACTTACGATTTAATACAACTTTTGCGATAATCACAAACTCTTTATCTAATAAATGAGGGAAACATGTGGTTCCCAGTTATCTACTTTAATCAGAATTCATAATGGTATCTCATTGGCTTCTTTGTGTTTTTTTTTTTCTCTCGTGAAATGACCAGCCCTTGACGTCGTAGTGGACAATCATCCATTCCCATCATGGCTGCCGCAGCGGTCAAGTTCAGTCCAGAGCAGCTAGAACACCTATTCCTCCTTATCAGCAAGGTATAATCTTTTAATATATTTTGATTCATAAATCATATGGGCGGTGCCATCTTGCAAACACCCTATGCATGGTGCGTAATACACACTGGCTCAGTGTTATGCAGTGCCCGGCTATAGCACAACCCTGCACTTGTCAGTAAAAATCAAAATGTAGATTTGTATACCATTATATAAAGCCTCATCACAAGCTTTTATTAGATGCTTTGTTCTAACAAATTAGACATTATTGTGCAAAGATATGATCGTTTCAATTTTACAATCTTAAGTCTATTTTACACACATAGTGTGAACTTAAAATGCCCATTTCTTCAAACATGGAATTACCGACAGGGTAGCAGGGTTTTTCTAAGCTGGTCACAATTAGGCCTAGTTCAAAATGGTGATCAGCAGTTGTGGCATCCTCATGTTGACAGTCTTACAAATCTTGTTCTTGAATTGATACATTTCAATTTAAAACAAGATTTAAACAAAAATAAAAAATAAAAAAAAATTAATACTGATACATACAGATGGGACAGATCCAAGTTTACGATATTAGGTTTGCATCGTGCATATTCTTTAAAATTAATGAATTGATTGAAATTCCCGTTTGTCTGGCAGGCCTGAGGAGTATTGAGAAATGAGAGGTACAGGAGAAGACTGCTGAGCTGATTGGTCGCATCGGGAGGGACGCACGGAGCCCTAAGGGACACCTGTAGGTGAGGTAACCACTAATCAGAATAAATGATTACATCACCTGACGAAGTGTTTGCAGCGTCAGCACGAAACGTTGTGATCTTTTAGATCCCTTGTTGACCATACATTGCGAGACAAACGAATATCACTAGCGATATTATTTTCGAATGGGGTTTCTGTTGTAAATCTGACTTTATACTACCACCCCATTGAAACCACTCGTTTGGAGATAATTGACTCTAAAAGGTGTTTTCTTGTATAATGTAACTTCATACTAAACCCTCCAAGGTACGAGTCTGCATTCCAACTGCACTTACTGTGTTGCTGAAGAACATGTAATGCTTACAGGCAAATTTCTTCTTTTAAGTTGCAATTTTTACTTACAAAGCATAGTCTAATATATGTATCGAATTGTACTATTTTGCCGGTTTAAAATGAGACTTTATATTACTATACTAAAGTAATTGAGGGAGATAATGAGATAAACCATCACAATGACAAAAATCCTTCCAGTGATTTTATGTTCTAAATAACTTTGCCCTTTATTTTTCCCCTTTTGGCCTAGGTCCTGGAACTTGCTGTGGGACCTGGCCCACCTGCCAGGCCATCCCCAAGAACCAACATGGAACATGCCATGGAGGAACACCTGATCATCCTTAGCGACTCGCTGGCCGTGAGCATGCAGATCAAGAACAAGTACTTGCTAAGTGTGTGGAGGACATCAAAAAGTGTGAGTAACTATTTTAATTTTGATCATGATGATATTGAGTCGTAGTATTATTGTTTTTGTTATGATTGTTCTTGATGATGAGTTGATGATGATGATGAATGTCATGCAGATACACAACATGTACCTTGCTAAGTGTGAAGAAGGCATACAAAGGGTGAGTTATACCTGATGAATGATGAATGACATGCAGATACACAACAAGTTTACCTTGCTAATTGTGAAGAGGTATACAAAGGGTGAGTTATACTGATGATGATGGACAACACTGGTCATCAATTAGCGACACAGCTGGAGTAGGCATGCAGATCAAGAAAAGTACCTTTGCTAAGTGTGGGAAGACATCAAAAGGGTGAGTGAGGATGTTAATGTTCTAGATGATGTTGATTGATGATTGTGTGGTTGTGGTTGATGCTAAAGATGAGAAGTGATGCAACTAATGATGATGGCATGCATATAAAGAACAAGCTACGCTAATGGGGCGGCAAAAAAGGAGAGACATAAGGAAGGGTTAGTTATGATGATTATTATGATGAACACTTGTTCAATCCTTTGCGACTCCCTGGATTGTAGGCATGCAGAGAACAAGTACCTCCGCTAAATGTGTGGACGACATTAGAAGAGTGAGTGATGATGGGATTGTTGATAGATGATGATGTGGAGTGATGATGATGACAACGGACAATGACGTTGGAGATTGAAGATGGTGATGAATGATGATCATCACCTTGTTAGTTTTTTGTCTTGCATTATAAAGAACAAATGCTTTGAACAAGATGTTGATGTACATGATCTTATTTAATTATTTTATGATGCCAAAGAAATGTGAATTGGAAAATTGATTGGACCATTTTTTAATAATCGGCTACAAGCTTGACATTCCTGGAATATATCCTGTGTTTTGCATTCGGAATGTGTCATACATAACTGTATTTCATAAACATGCCCAATTGTTTGGTAATCAACTAGCATTGATATGGAGATAACTTTGTGTATTTTTCTCACAGGGGTCAATGTGTTGTACCATCCATCAGACATGATCACCATATAGCAAAGGGATCACAAGCAGAGCTACAGCAAGACTGACAAGGGTACAAGAAGGGTGCTTAGTTACTTTTTCTAATGTATTTTGTAATATTGAATGATTTTTATGATCATGTAATTTAACTGGAGTTAATTTACAGGAGTTTACTATAGATTTGAACATCATCAACTGACCACCCAGAGCCTCAATCAAATGTAGTGTGGCAAGCAGGTCATTCCAATCTGAATGTCAGAATCTTGTTGGAAAGTAATTTACCATACTATTAATAAAGACTAAAGAATAAAAAGTTGGAGTTGACCTCCTTTTTTTCAGGCTATTTATTATCCACGTTTGTGACCCAAGAGTTTTTTTACCACAGGAGTTGAACAAACGTAAGATATCATTACGCCAACCAACACACTCTTAGGCCATCAAAGCTGAACTCAAAATGTAATAAATGTCATGCCGCATGTCGTATCGTCTACTATCATGTTAAGTGTTATATAAAAGAAAGTTGAATAGACTCAGACTATTCATCAGTACTTTCACTTTTTTTGACCGACAGAGTCACCTACCGCAAGAGCTGACAAGACGTATGACATCATCAATGCTGACCACTCAGAGTTTGATGAAATGTCACAAGATGGCCATCAACGCAGCACGGGACAGGAGGGGTGGTCTGCAGACACGATATTGGACGGCAAATACACACATAATGAGGTATAGTATGTTTTGTCAGTTTGTGTGTGCGTGTAGTTTGTTGTTTTTGAAAACTGGCCATACTGAAATGTCACTAGATAACCATCAATGCAAACAAGGACATTCAGATTGTCAGCAGATATAATATACAATGGCAAATTACCACACATACGAGGTTAGTATGTTTTGTAGTCTTGGTGCATGTATATGAGACCCGGCTATAGCAAAACCGGCACTTGTCGGTAAACTTCAAAATGTAGATTTTCATACCATCCAAAGGCTCTCCCTCACAGCTTTCATCTGATGCTTTGTTCTAACGAATTGTTCAATAATTTGGCGAATATATTGTTTGTTTCAATTGTAAAAATCATTGCGTCTTTTACACACATTGTGTGAACTTTAAAATGCCCATTTCTTCAAGAACATGAATTACCGACAAGTGCCAGGTTTTGCTATAGCCGGTCACATATGTTGTTTGTGTTGACTAAATGCATTATGAGATGTGGCAAGACGGCTTTCACAGTGCGGCCGGGCAGGAGGCATTGTCAGTGAGGTAACTAGAAGAATTTCGTTATCAGTCTGGAAAAGTAATTCATCCTTTGTAATATTGGTGTGTGTGTGTGGTTTCTTGCTATTTGCAGAAGGTTTTGAGAGGACTATGAACTTTATAAGGGAAAATTAATAATTACTACCCATAGCCACACCTGCTAGGAAAACTTTCTGATAAATACAGATTATTTTGAAAAAGCGATAGTTTTCTACTCTGCTGTTTGTTTTTTTATACCACGAGAGAGGCAAGTTGAAGTTTTTAGCTATTATGAGGAGAATAGTATCTCTTCCCTTTCTTTTGTTTTGTCTGTACATAGTTGTTGCATCTTTATTCGAGCTTCAATTAATGTAACCCCTACAGAAGATGAAACACAGTATTTAATTTGTGTGTGTTTTTTTTTTAGTTTTTATGTAGGCACTTAGAGACCATCTGAAATTCCCTGCCTTCATTCTCCAAGGAGGGGGCGCTGTACCTGCAAGTGGCATCGAGGCCCGGGAGATCTGGGATACGCTGGTTGCCAACCCTGATGCTTGTGATGGTGAGGCGGACACGTGAGTAAGATACATCTATAAAAAGGGATAGTTCAGTTTTGGTAAAGATGAGTACAGTTTTGGTCAACTGAATTTTAGTAACCAAAACCAGCACCATTACATTTACCAACTAATAGTTATAACTCCACCTATACTCGAAAGGATACAATATTACAAATGACTAAGTAAAAAGCCTGTTATATTAAAAAGAACCGTTCAAACTCAAGAGGGCGCTCTCTAAACACTCTCGGGATTCACAACCATTAAAATAACATATTGTGTATGTGATGTTTTGTTGAAAAGGTGATTACTCAGTTTTCATTATCTCACAAAACATTATTTTGTGTAGCGCCTCTATACCCAAAACTCAACTATCCCTTTAAGGGATCTAGTAAAGTGATTGAATGGATGATACAAGGTGTATTGTTGTATCTAGTATGTCCACTGAGTAATGAGTGACAATTCACGTTTAAATGTGATGTTATACAGGGTGCCCAAAAAAACGGAAGGCGGGCACTTCCCAAAATATAGTTACAATTGTATTATGTGGAGTTTCACAGTGTTACTATCGCCCATTAAATTGGTTGCAGTGAAAGGAATGGGGCTCAGGATGATTTTGCCCCTGAAATACCTATAGGTGAGCGACGAAAGGCCAAAAAGTGGCTAATTTCCTTGTACTTGAAATGCAAATACACCCGGCTAGATTAAAGGATGCATTAAATATTCCCCACCCCCCCCCCCCCCCCCCCCCCCCCCCCCCCACCAACACACAACAAAAACAGCTATTGCCCCAGCCTGAAGATCTGTTACGAATGGTTTAGAGACAACAACACACATATGCAGTTAGTTAAACTTTATATACATTTTGTCTTTATCAATCCCATACTTTCTTAAGATCTGTTATGAGCTGATTTTTGTGCTCATATTTATTATGAACTACATGTATATATTATTCACCATGTCTCTCTTTAAAGATCTGTTACGAGTGGTTCAGGCACGGTCTAGCCGACCTGGAGACAGACACACACATGCAGCTGTTCAAGGATAAGCTCTTGAGGCTTGAACCCTCGCTCCTCTCACCCATGGGCTTTGACTGTGTGCGTGCCTTCTTCGAGTCCATCAACACCAACAACCACGGTCCTGCGCAAGGGGGCCACAGGACTTGGTAAGTTAGCCACTTTGCTCCTCTTTTAAAGGGATCTAGTAAACTTTGTTGACATGTGCAAAAAGTGATGAGTGGTTTTCCATTGGGTGTTGCAGAGATGCCAACCGTCCGTTTTTGCCGTATTTGTTACGTTTTTTCACGCAAAATACGGCAGTACGTTTTCCCCTAATAAAATACGTTTCTTGAAAAAAAAAAAAAAAAAAAAAAACAAGATTATTATTTTTTTTTTCTTTCTTTTTCTGGTACTTCCTATAGAAACGATCGGAAAACGGCAACAAAATTTACGTTGAACCCTGATTAACTATTACTCCAGATACATATTTTAAATATAAACACCAATAAACCGACCAAACTCTTTCAAACTCTGGTGTGATCGACCGAACCAACTTTTATATTAACGCGCGCGTTAAAGGGTATTTATGCTGCGCGAATTGACCCTGCGAAAAATATGTTTTTTGCCTCTAAAGGTTGGCAGCTCTAAAAATACTTTTTTTGTGTTCAAAATACTGTTTTTTACCTCTCAGAATACTTTTTTTGGTTTGTGAAGGTTGGCATCTCTGGTGTTGTGTGAACATTTCAAGTTAAATGGACATTATATGGCCAAATAATGAGCATAAATGCAAAGTGGATATTCACTAACTCATTGCACTCACTTTGTACACGGTTTTCACGGTCCAGTGGATAATTTAACATCTGAACACTTCAATCGTAATAAACCTGTCCCATGCTTTTATTGTTAATACGAATACAACAAGGTATCTGGGAACCGCTAGAATTCCAATTGGATTTTGAGGATTTGGACAATGTTACTAAGTCCCTTTAAAGGGAAATTTCACCCTGGAAATAAATTGTTGGAGTGAAATCGAATGATTGAGAGGAACATTTAGTGAAAATTTAGCAAACTCAATCAATAGATAAGAAAGTCACAGCCAATATTGCAACAAGTTGTAGTTTTATTTCTTCTTTATCACCTGCTTCTGTTGAAAACAACATGAGAACTTTAAGTCTCCTTGATAATAGAAAATATTGATGATTTTATCCAAAATGTCATGTCTTAGAAGTGTCTTCTCAAGAACAATTGTTGAGTTTTTTACATTGTAATGCAAGAAGTCTCCCTAAGAATTTTGATAGTTTAAATATTTTGTTATCCTCGTTGAACTTTGGATTTTCAATAATTGGCATCACTGAAACATGGCTGACTGCTAAGTCCCTCCTCTGTTATGTTAGAGGGTTATAAGCATGTACGTAATGACAGAGCAAATGGGCGTGGTGGCGGTGTTCTTTTATATATTTCAAACTTGTTAACATTTAAAGTGAGGCATGACTTGCGATTAAAAGTAACAGTGCCGAATGTTTGTGTGTGGAGGTAGACCTTCCTAATGAGAAGAATATGATTGTTTGTGTTGTATATCGCCCACCAAATACAGATGTAAACCTCTTTTTAGATGATCTTGAATCTTTATTGGTTGATATTAATGAATTGAATAAATCTGTCTGTATTATGGGTGATTATAATATTGATTTGCTATGTAATAACCCGAGTACCCTTCGTCTTCGAACTGTTTTGGAATCGAATGCCCTTGAAATATTGATTGATAAACCAACACGAATTAATGGTCAGTCGTGACACTGTTGGATAATATTTTTGTGAAGACGGAAAAGGGTCATAGTCAGTCCAGGCTTGTTCTATTGTGAAATATCCGACCATTTACCAGTGTTTTGTGTTCTCTATGATTATGTTATTAAGAGGCCACGGAAAAAATGTAATGATAGTAAGCATAACTTTGATAAGACTAACATATTAATTTGAATAATGCTTTATTCTTAGAAGAATGGGCTGATGTAATAGCTTGTGATAATGTTGAGCAAGCCTTTGAGTTCTTTTTGAGAAATTTTCTTGTTATTTTGATAAGTACATACCCTTGGAACGCATTAATGTAAAGAAAGGGAGACAACCTTGGATACGAAAGGAATTCTTCAATCTATTAAAAGGAGAAATATTTTATATAAAAGGAGTTTAAAGAAATCCTCACTTGTGAATGTTGAGAAGTATAAGAAATATCGTAATAAATTGACATCTATTATAAGGTCTTCACGGAAATTATTTTATTCGAGAAAATTTGAAAGTGCGAGCGGCAATATGTCCTCTACCTGGAGAGTTGTGAAAGACATTTTGTGTAAGCGCAACCGAACGGAATCTCCTCACAAAATTGTAAATGATGATAAAGAAATTGTCGATCCAGGAGAAATTGCTAACGTATTTAATAATTATTTTGCTAATATTGGGCTTAATCAAGCGAGAAAAAATAGATAGTAATGGGACGAATTACAAGAGTACCTTGTTAACCCGTCCCAAGCATCTCTCTTTTTTAAGCCTGTGGATTCGTTGAGATACTTGATATTGTATTTTCATTGAAAAATAGTAACTCTTGCGGCACGATGAGATAAGTACTTCCTTTTAAAACAGGTCATTGGGCTGATTTTAGTCCCCCTGGCACATATTTGTAATCTCTCTCTGGTAACTGGAGTATTTCCTTCTTCTTTAAAGCTTGCTAAAGTTGTTCCTGTTCATAAAAAAGATAATGTTATGAATGTTTGTAATTATAGACCAATTTCAATTTTGTCAAGTTTTCAAAGTTATTAGAGAGAGTTGTTTATAATAGGCTCTACGCATATTCTTAGATAAACATGAGTTGCTCAATCCAGGACCAGTATGGTTTTCGTAAAGCGCATTCAACTGACCTTGCCTTGCTAAGATTTTATGACCGTGTGTCACAAGCCCTTGCTGATCGCCAGCATGGTGTTGAGTATTTATGGATTTGAGTAAAGCTTTTGACACACTCGACCACTCAATCTTGTTGTGTAAATTGGAGCAATATGGAGTGAGGGGTATTGCTCTGAAATGGTTCTCTAGTTATTTATCTAACAGAGGCAGTATACATGTTATAATTCTGTAAATTCTGATATTCTTGCTTTAAAATGTGGTGTCCCTCAAGGTTCTATTCTAGGGCCACTGTTGTTTCTTATTTATGTTAATGATATATGTAATGCATCTACAGCCTTACAATATATATTATTTGCAGACGATACAAGCATTTTCCTTTCTCATCGTGATATTCATACAGTCGAGACTAGAATTAATATTGAGCTTCCTAAGTTAACACAATGGTTTCGAAGTAATATGTTAGCTCTAAATGTATCAAAACGAACTATATTCATTTTAAAGGAAGAAAGATTTGTAATGAGCAACAATTGGTTGTTAATAAGGCTGAGTCATGTCGGTAATTGTCGGAACCGGGTCCCGATAACTTTTACCGGTCGGGAACCGGTATCCCGATATTTTTGCCGCCGGAATTTTGGCGATCGTTACGTCCAAACAAGGAACATAAAACGCACTGGGGGGGGGGGCCCGGGAGGAGCCCAAACCTAGACCATCTTCTGGAGGGAAATTGTGGCATCTCTTTGGCACTCCAAAGTGTAATTTTATGAGCCAAAAAACAGTGAGCAACTCGATCAATTCCCACATGCGTGTAGAAAAATGCGCCCAGGCGATGATCGCTGCCGACGCCGGCATGCAGTAATGCCAATAGCGGTCGACGGAGGGCGGCAGGGCGGTAGTGTCGCCACTTGCCAGCGGCAAGCTCGGAGAGTCGGGCGATCGCGAAAGTTGGTTTGGTGGTATGAAATTGATATATTTTTTATTTTTAATGTAACCAAACATTCTAACATGTTTTCTTTTTCTGTCCTTTTTTAGGAATATGCCAGACGATCTCAGGCAGCAAGAGTACCACAGATTTAGATACCAGGCTCATTCAAGCATCTGAAAACCTACAGTTTCAACCGACATTTGGGCTTTTAGAAAAATCATCTTTTATAAAGTTTATATATTGTTTTTATCTGTCAGTGTACAACTAGATCTTTTTAAAAGTCATAATCTTTTAATCAATTTGTTGGCCCCTTTCTTATTTGCATTTTAATAATTTTGTTGTTTGGATTTGTTGGTCCAGTTCATGTGTTTGTTGATCATGACGACGACGATGATGAAGATAATAACTATAAATTTTTTAGTTTCATGTGCGATACCGATGATTTTAATTGTAGCCTAAATAACTTATGCGATTATATAATTATATTATATTAAATTTAAAATTGTAGTTAAGTAATTTAATATTCAAAATGACGATGGCTTGTGAACTTGTGATAATTGTGAATATTATTATTTTATCCATTTGTATGATTATGAATTTATGATGATCTAGATCTTAACATGATAATGTGGTGATGCTGTTGAAAAACGTGATGTTGATAATGGCAAAAGATTGTTATAATTATAATAAACATGATTAAGTAATGAATTGGTAATTGACTAATGAGTGAGTATACGATGATTATTTTGATGATGATGATGATAGTTTTGGCATAAAAACGCTGATGATGGTGATTGATGAGACGAAATCACGAATGACATCAAGCATGGTGACTTTTATGGTATGATAAGGCAGCTTGATATTAGGAGATCACATAATCACGACATGGGGAACGTCGCATACTCGCATGTATAACTCTACTTTTCATGAAGGCTGGCCCCACTTATATACACCCGAGGTAAGTCAGGTAAGTATAAATGTGTGACTTTTCTGGGACTGAACAATCATAATAAATTAGATTATCACCAGCAATACTAAGCTTAAGCAATACATCCCCGAGATTAATACCTACATTATTTCGATCGCCATCTATAAAGCCAAGGAAATCATTAATAGACTAGTTGATGCCGGATTAGTAAATGCATGTGGCATGCTAGCAAAGGGCGCGAAATCTCTCACAACACACGTGGCTAGCCGGCTCAGGGCGGTTGACGTTGTATTGCAATTGAAAAGCGTGCTGCATTTGCATTGTACATGTATATGCTAGCGCACGTAATGTACGAAGGTACCGTACGCGTACCGTAACCATGCAGTTCCCGCCATATTTTGCCAACACACTCGCACTACAATTTCACCAGTTAGGTTTCTCACGTTAACTTGTAATATTTTACTATAGCCGAAGCATTGTTGGTAAGTACATGTTTGATATTACATCGTCTGTTGAATAGACTACTTTAACACTTCAAAGAAAAAGCACAGATAGTATTTTACGTTTTGTCGAATTGTGAACTTGATACGCTAAACGTTCATGACTCTCCTCTGGGTTGTTCTACACACAATTATCACTCGTGAACAGGGGCTCGCGATTCAACACGATTCTTCGCATGAAAATGAAAATCCTGCAAAATTTAACTTTGTGCTTTCTTTCTGGAGATGTGAAAGTAGTGTATTAGAACATAATGTAATATCAATCATGGACTTGACAACGAGGTTACGGTGATTGTGATATTTTGCTCTAATTCTAAAATGTCACGAGAAACCATATACTAGAGCACTAGAGGGGCGGGGAGAAGACGGTTTTGCACCGTTTAAGTTTATATACATTATTGCATTGTCATGTGATGTGGCACGTGACGTGTATCGTATTAATGGGGGGGGGGGGGGGGGGTGGCATGCAAAATCGCACTTACATTAAATGTCTATTGGGTGCACACTGCACACCTTATTCCTTACCTTTACATATATTGGGGAGAAAACCTTTCGCTTGCAAAGTTTGTTCAAAGTCCTTTTCAACGAACAGTCATCTGACAGAACACACAAGGATACATTCCGGAGAAAGACCTTTCACTTGCTGTATCTCATTCTCTCATGCCTTACCCATCATATCTCTTTCTCAAAAACTTTAAGATGTCCGTTTTCATTTTTGTTCTCACGCACTTACGCTTTATGCTTATACTCCAGGGGTGTCGATCCGTTTTTGAGATTGGGGGGGGGGGGCGAAATTTGAAAAAATTTCCAGAGTGACCACTGAGAGAGCTAAAAGCCCCACATTGGCATGCCCGGAAGTTGTATTATGCGCTCATTGAAAGTGTCTTGATGGCTCGAAGACCTGACTTTGGGGGGCACCCACATTTGGGGACAATAATGGGGGTCCAGGGGGCGGAGCCCCCGGAAGCTTTTAGATTTCAGTCATTTGCTCCTAGCATGGGTGTTAAAATTGTATAAAATAGTGAACCTACTCATAACGTATTTTTAAAGGGCATAGCGAGGAAAAGACTGAGCCTTGCATGGAGATGGATCCACGTGATCATGTATACTATAGAGCCATCGATATAGTCTAGGGCATTGGGCTCCCATGAAACTAAACAAGTGCGTCAACAATTTCTCAAAAGTGTAGGGGAGACATTGCGAGGAAGCGAAGCGACCGAGCGGGGGAGGGTGTGGGAGGGGGTGTCCCCCTCCCACAGTAGGGAGCTTTTGTATTTTGGGGCGTGAAATTGTGCGACCTGAGCACACCTGAGACAGATATTTCACGTAATATGAAGTATATAGGTATGGAACCAAACATACATAATGACAAAGAGAGGGGGACAATCTGCTCCTTTTTCAAATGTGGGGGGACATGATATTCCAATTTGATTTGCGTTCAGCGCATATGTACCGATATTATTTTATTTTCTGTGACGGTGTGCTATCTATAGATAAGGGTTTAATAAACTTCGTTTGAGGTGTGCGTTTGAGAAATTACGCTGCTCAACACATTTCAAAAGGTGAGTTCCCGCAACCCAAATGAAACTTGCAATATGAGAAACTGTATGCGCGCGAAGCGCGCGGCAAAAAAAAAGATTTACAGTCCTTTTCAAACTAAAAAACGGCTATTTTGAAGATTAATTATTGATAAATGTGTCTTTCCCCTCTTTGGCATTATATCACTCGATTTTTTTCTTCCTCATTTTCGGAATTATTTGGGGGGGGGGGGGGGGCGAAATGATATGTTCGCCCCCCCAATATTTTCATTGGGGGGGCGACTGCCCCCCCCCCTGCCCCCCCCCCCCCCCCCCCCAGGATCGACACCCCTGTTATACTCCCTTCCTTGAATTATTTCCCAAGTTGCAATCTCACACCTTCCTTCAAAGTTCTGCATGATTTATCCAATGAGAAGAAAATAAATACAAGACTTGTGTGCACGATATGATATAAGTAATTTATAATATGTAACGAACAAGATAACAAGGCAGAGCCTTTGCACTACTTGCGTTTTTACGAGAGTCGTTGATCGCGGAATCATGTCAGGTGTCCGACTGAAGTTATTCTCCGCCTCTCTCCCCCTCTCTCGCCGTATTTCCAATCCCTCTCCCCTCTCGCCGGATTTCATATCATATTATGTATGACAGCATTACTCGGCAGCTTTCCCCGACGTCCGCATAAACAGTCGGAAACGGTAGGAAAATGAAACACGCTGCATTGCATGCTGCAGCCTGCATGCAGATCAGAAGCCCCGATTCACACACACCCACATTTATTGAATAATAATCATCAGTATCACACGATCTACGCACACGACATAGTTTTTGGCCACAATCGTCCGTTTACTTTTATTTCACCAAGTCATGCTCATCACTCATCAGAATCATCACTCCTCAGAATCAAAATCTTTATTCAAAAATTCCGATCATCATTTATATCATCCATTCATAGTCCTCCAATTATTCATCTTCGTACAAATTATCAGCGTGACCATATTCAAGCATTAGATAGCCGGGTTACTCATAATTAATTTGATTATGTATAATTAATATAGTATAAGAATATTTGTAATTGTATTCAATTTATTAAACTTCATTTTTTTCTCCAGTAACTGATGCCGTTTTGCCGCCCTTTTCCCTTTCTGTATTTATTTTATTTTCGATCCTAAATATAGAAAAAGGCTTTCAATCCAGTCTTAGTAATAAATGGATTATGGTTCATAACGTCATACTGCCAAATGATTTAATTAATTTATATGTCAATCTTATTGCCTACATAGTACATGACTGTATTCTTAATATTTCGTTGCCCTCATTTTCCGTCAAGACCATCTCTGGACATCCGCTCAGTTTCTTTTATACTCCGTTTTCAGGTCTTTCTTGATCCCCTTGATCTGATGTGTTCTGTTACTTCTGTAAATGAAAACAAAATAAATCATGTTAGATTAGTATAACAACATGACTTACGTGAGTATGATTCCCCCAAATCATACTTGGTAAGTCTATCACTGTCAATGCCCGCCGCGCCGCGCCGCCCCGCACGCAAATTTTGATCACTTGGAATATCCGGATAGACACGGGTACGTTGCGTGGCGCGGCAACGGGCGTTGTTAGCGTCACTTCGACTATACTCACGTGTGCATGTGCGTGGCAAAAGCCTCGTTAATTACGGTGCCGAAAAACGTTTAAAAAATTAAAAGTTACATCAGTTTAACAAATAAGTTATACTGCCTTTCCCATAAATAAACAGTAACCAAACATTACGTGATAATCTTAATTTCTTTTTTAACATTTTATTTATTTTTTTTTTTTTTCGGGGCACCGTTTCCCGATATACCGAACCGGGTCCCGATTGAAACGGTCGGTAACCGGTGTGATCGACCGAACCGACTCAGCCTTAGTTGTTAAATTGAATGGTGTTGTATTGGAGAGAAAGGCATGTACCAAGTTCCTTGGTGTTCATATTAATGAGAAGCTAGACTGGGATGACCACCGGAATAGTATAATGACTCCAATTTCTCGGAGTATTGGGATTTTATATAGAGTAAGATATCTTGTGTCTGACAGAATATTATTAATGATTTATAACTCCTTGATTTTGCCTTATATTTCGTATTGTAATATTCTGTGGGCTGTGTCAAAGAGTATAACAGATGACATTCACTTGTTACAGAAAAAGGCTTTAAGAATTTGTGCTGGAGTTGGCTATCGTGAGCACACCGATCCGCTGTTTGTTAGATTTAAATGTCTTAAAGTGGGTGAAATTAATTTTCTTCAAACCTCTTTATTCATGTATCGTTATAATAATAGCATTTTGCCTGCCTCGTTTATTTCTATGTTTCTGAAAAACAATGCAATTCACTCTTATTCAACAAGACAAGCAGCAAACTTGCATTTGTTTAATCCACGTACAGTACTGGCACATAAATCAGTGAGACATACTGGTCCAGACGTTTGGAATTCTTTAATTTGCCTACACTTTATTCTTTTAAAAATGCAGTCAAACGCATGCTCATTGCAAACGTCTTTGTGTAGATATTTTGTTCAATCAGTTGGTTTGTTAATTCCTACGATAACATGTATTGTAGTATTCTATATATATATATTTGTGCGTAATTCGGCATAACATGTCACTGTTAAGTAATTACATTTAGGCATCTTCAAACCTGTCTCCCCCTCTCTCAGCTCCCCCCCACTTTTTCTTTTCTCTCTCTGTTTCCCGTATTTCTCTTCCAGTATGGACTGTACCTTTCTATCATGCCCGCTACATTTATTCCTGCTCTCGAACATACTGTAGAGATTTAACTATCCTCTTTCTCTTTACTTGTAAATAATGTTTCATATTTGCTTTTTATTACTTCTTTTTTTCCGTTTGTATTAATTCATGTTTATCTATGTTTTAAGAATATGTAAAACTTGTAATATCTTAGGTATGGCATCACTTCAAGCTTCTAGCTTATATTGCCGACCTCTGTATGTTTCTATTTCGATGTTATGACAGTTTATTTTATGTACGAACTTGTTTACTGTGAGACATGCAGGAATAAATAAATAAATAATTTAATCTTAATTTAATCTTAGAAATGTTTCAGCAATTTTACAAAAGAACTATTAGCTTTCCACAATTTCAAGTCCAACCTCAAATTTAAGATCAACTTAAAATCTTGGTGAAATGCCCCCCTATACTAATTGACAAAATTAGTGATTTGAATGCAATTTTCTGCATCTCTGATATATTTCCAAGGCTTCACTGATAATATTGAGTAATTGTTGTACTGTATTGAATTGAATTGAATTGTATTTCATCAGATTATTTATCAAAAATGTAATTTTCTGCGTCCAGATTGTGGAGAAACTGGATCTGTTTGGTCTGGACTTCATGTGGAAGATGGTGTTAGAGTGTTCAGACGAGTCTATTGCTGAGATGGCCATCAGACAGATCATGTTGATGTCATACACAAACCTCTCACAAAGACTCAAGAAAGTAAGTTTGGTTTCATTGTTGAATTGTCTCTTCAATCTTAAAAGATGTCTAAAGTCATAAATTGAAATCATACCATCGGAAGGCAGTTGTTTGCAAAATAATTTGTTTGGCCTGGACTTCATGTGGAAGTTGGAGCTAGAGTGCACAGATGTGTCCATTGCTTAAATGGCCATCAGATATTAAGGATGAAACCCTGTGGAAAGCAGTATTCTGAAAAGAATTTGTTTGGTCTAGAGTTAAGGGGATGAAAACAGTGATGATGATGGTGATAATAATGGTGGTAATGATGGTGATAATGATGATGGGAATGATGATGGTGATGATGATGATGATGATGATGATGATGATGATGGTAGTGGTGGTAGGGGTGGTGGTGGTGATGACGACAATGATGATAATAATGATTATGATGATGATATGATGTTGATGGTAATGATTACACCCTTGTTTCCTCCACAGGATGTATTGGAGCTGCACAAGCACTTCATCTCAGAGTGCTACAAGCGCCTGGAGCTGGCCTACATGTCTGTCAGAGGCACTGCCATGGCCGAAGCTGTTGCCATGGCAACCAAGACGTTAACCGCTGCCACAGTGCCAGAGGCTGCAATTGTGCCTTGTCCTTCCAGGTAAAATACATGTACTGTCAACCCTGTTTTAGCGGTCACCTGCCTATAGCAGCCAACTTATCTAAAGTGACCGCTAAAATGATCCCCTGCAGAGAAAAACATGGTTATGGAACTTGCGTATAGAGGTCACCTGTCTACAGTGGCCACCCCTTTGATGGTCACTATAGGCAGGCAATGGCTTTACAAACATTGTAAATTGAATTTTTTTGAAGAAATACTATGACTGCTGTAATTTTTGTAAAAAAATGGGATCTGAAAGTACAGATTAATTGGAAATTGAACACTCATGGAAAATATTATTTTATGCTATATTTGTCAACTTTTTTGCAATTTCTTAGAATCAAGATTTGTTTTTACTACAAATTGATACAAGATGAAGTACATACAAAGTTTGGAAATACATACATTTCCCAATGCAGCTTTCTATTGTCCCAAAAGTCCTTATTACTGACGCGGAAGCGGGGGGAAGGCGGTCGACGTGCCGCACGAGCCCGGTGGCCAAAGGCCACGGTGATGTTAAGTTCGAAGTTCGAACCCCCCCGCTCTAGCGCCAAGAGAAAACGACTAGTTCACGAAAAATAAGAAACGAAGTGACAAGGAATAATTGAAAGTTCACTGAGTAAGAGTTTATTCTTATAATAAAACTTGAATCACTTCTTGCCAAGAACTGGCCGTGAATATAGCATAAATAGTAACAGTAAATTATATCTTCTGAGCTGGGCAAACGGCGGAATAAAATTAACGAAGAGAACTAAAACACGGAGCTGCAAATTGCTTCTTCTCCAACGAAACTGAACTTAAACTCTTCCGCCTATAATTCAAATCTCCCGCCCTTTATGGGCGATAAACCTTATCACTGTCGCAATGCGCGATATTGATCCACCCCTTTTAATTCCCTTATTTTGGAACTTTACTAATTAAGAGTATGAATTATCCGTGTATATGTTCACCCTCGGAAATCACGCATCATCTCACACACAACAGTATAGCAATACTCACACGCAAACACACACACATACACATCCACAACCGGACCCATCCAATCATAATCCTGGATTAACACATGCATCAGTCAGCTCCACCCACATTCCAAGATTCACCCAAGTCACGCCCACCGGCAGCGTTTCTGAGTGTGAACAATGCGGAGAATTCTAACCATGTTACGAAAAACGAGCAGTGTCTCGAACTTGCGACACCATAATTATATAACAAAGAATCACCCCAGACCGCGACGCGGGCGATGCTCCTTACTTATCCAACATATTCACCCATTAATTACCCTCTCCCAATTAACCCAAACAGACCCAGAATCCTGTACTGCTACATTACAAATTATTGTATGTTTTCAATCGGTGTTCCATTTTAGGGCTGGCAAGTTGCTGGAGATGGAGCGTCTACTGCAGCTAGCAGAAACCTACGTGGTGACGGTAGAAAACCAGTTTACTTCGCCAAGAACCATCCTCCCGCATGGAGCATCATTCCAGGGACACACCATCACCATGCATGTTGCATGCACCGACATGCAGCGCAACGAGTTTGTTATAGTGGTAATTTTATCTCTGTTATTAGTTTCAATTATATGATTTGATATTTTTGTATTTGTTTATCAAACAAGGCCTGTATGGAAGACAGTCATCTTTGGCTGATTAGGGCTTTTTACTATGTATGAATTAAATAAACAAACACAAACAAGTTTCATGTTCCTTACAGAAGGCAACATTATGTGATCTCCCACAGTAATAGATGTATATATACCTCTAGTTTAAGCGTATGCCTTTGGTATTTTATAATTAATCCCTGGTATTTCTTATGGTGAGTGCTCACACAAAGACTTTACCTATGTGAAACATCTGATGTGCTTACACCAAAACAGGTATGTGGTGCATATCATAAATATTCACTGCAGTGGTTATGTCAAATTCAGTTTTGGGGTCATATGTTATACATACTCCCACTATATGTGTACATTTGACATATTTTTTATCTGAAATGCAATTAAACTATTTGATTCAATACTCAATGATCATTGTAATTTTTGCATTTTTGCAGGGCCACAGCAATGAGACGTTACAGAGCGTCAGACACAAGATCGCTCGGCGGCTCAAGTCAACACAAGTGAATCCATAAACATAAGACACTAGATTACGTACAGAGGGGGATGGAAGAATGATAAATGTTTAGAAAAAAAAATTGAAGTAAACTCAGACCTAGTTATTTAATTGTGTTTTTGTTTGTGCTTACAGGGCCACAGCAATGAGACGTTACAGAGTGTCAGACACAAGATCGCTCAGCGGCTCAAGACCACATTAGACAACGTACAGCTCATGGCCAACGATAGGCTGGTGAGTGGTCCATTTTTTCCATTTTTTGTATGTACTAGAGGACCTGTACACTGCATGCACACAACACACCGTAGGCATACGGGTACGGTATGTGTACATCACGTACCATACTAATTATGAACAAAGTCTGGCAGATAGGCAGTACCGCTTAGCCATGTGGAATTTACCAGGGCTACATTGGCCCCCAAAAAGACATTTTTGGGCTCAAAAAAAAAAAAAAAAAATCAACTTCCGTTAGATATAATTTGATACCCTTTCACCATTACCTCCCTAAAGGTAGTAGCAATCATCACCTGAAAGGTGAAGGCATGGCGATTTGCATAGCTGGACAGACACACAGACAGACAGACACAACCTCCTCTTTTAGTAGTATAGATGGTTACCAAATTCCATCACAATATGTGACCGCTTACACCAAAACCCCCATAAAGTCGCGGTATATGATTCTCCGCTACGAGCCAAAGTATGTAATTTTTGCTGAAAAAGCAAATTTTAAAACTTTACTTTACCTGAAAGCATAATCTTTCCTCTATCGACTGTTTCATATTTTGAGTCTTAAAACGAAGCCAAAGTTGAGTAATGAGCAGTTTGGATAGCTCCTCCGCACTACGCGCCTGAGTGACCCTAATCTGTAGAGCCTCTTTTCTCCTCATTCTGTAAAACTAGACCTTCCCACTCTCCTACAATTAATCGCTTTGTTGAATAGGTTCGGAGTGTCCAAATTTGATGAGTTATACATAATTTTAAAGCTTAGAGTCTATTCTTTCCAGCTAGATAAAAAAAATCCAAATTCATGTTTGTCAACTTTTTGGGGGTTTTGGGGTAAGCGGTCACATATACATCAATATTTACCAACTATGACCCTATCCCACTTACAGCTTGTACACTTAACTCTAAAGTTTGAATACAAACCCCGACCACTAACTATAACCTACCATGAATGGAAACCCCAAGCACATAGATAAACCTTGACCATACCCACCATTTAGCCCAAACTGTAAAGCAATAAATGCAAACAGAACCCAAACCTAAACCTTTCCCCTTACCTGTTAGAGTTGTTGCTGGAGTTATGTTTGATCACCCAGACACTCTGTGCAAAAAAAAACACAACACTGAAATTAATGGTTAGGGGTACTTGGTAAAACCATCAATATATTTCATAAAATGCCATTTTCATAGAAGGACAGGTTATCATTCTATTTATTTCTAATCGACTTGATTTGATTTGATTTGATCTGATTATCCCATCAGTTGTTGACGACCAAGGATCAGAAGCTGTTATCTGAGCTGGAGTTTGAAGAGGAGCAGGATATCTGTGTCAAGCTGCACGGACCGGTCATCACCACTGTCAGCAACAGTGCGAGGATAGATGAGGTACTATCATGAATATTGCAATGTGCTATGAACTCCAGAATTGGAAACAAAAATAGTGAAGAAAGCCCTGTAATTTAAAGATTAATTGTATGATTGATCTTGGTACTTTTAATCGTAATTTTATTTTATTTTATGGGGCCCATGATTGCTGGGCAGGATGACCATGGGCCAGGGGCCCAATTACGGACCAGCGACATTTACCATGGTAATTAGCATAAGGAACCGTAAAGGATTACACAAGCATATCTAGAGATGAGTAGAACTAGGGCTGGTCCTGGGTCATGATCGTGCTCTCGGCCACATAGCTCTAACCACTGAGCTTTACCCCTTCAGGACTGGTCCCCAAAATACTCGGGCAGGGGTCTATGGAAAATACATGTTATAGCAAAATCAATCCGTCCTGAACGGGTTAACAGCTCTCCTAATGGTGGTACTTCCCAGAAACTATTTCCAATGCTCAGGCTGGTCAAAAGTTCATATTGAGTGTCGTTATGCAGAAAGAGTATATTTAATTCAGACTGTTTGATTTTGATATTTATCATGAATCATCCATTAGCCCTACCCCAAGTATTTTGAAGGACCAGTCCTAAACAGTGCAAAACTTCACCGTTGAGGATGTCGGTAGTACAACACTAACAGCCATGTATGTTCCAAATCTTTCATAGCACATTATTATCACTTTTCTTCTCTCTCTCTCTCTCTGTGCTATAGAACATGAGTGGGTTTGGTCAGCAGCAGCAGCACACGTCAGAGCTGGAGCGTTCGTTGCCGGGGGTTGTCATGGCTACCGGTGGTCAGGTGTTTGAGATGATGTACCAACTGGCCGAGCTGGATGAACCCAAGTATGAATTATTTCATGTGCCTTTGAAGCTAAATAGCTTTGAATAAATATTACATTATAAATAATTTGAACAGTTACAGAAAAAATGTATTTGCACAACTAGTAGAATAATGTTGTTATAGTATAATATAGTATAAGAACAGATTTTGATGGCAAAATTTGAACCTAAAAAATTGTTATATGCTGAAATAGAAGCCAAAATATGGCAACAAAATGCATGCTCTGCTGAGATTACACCAGCCAGACACTCTTTGATTCCATGCTTCGATTACTTAATGCTTTTTCTGTTTTTGTTTTTTCAGGTGCACCCACTAAGTTAGCTTGAACATTTGAATACTAAAATACTAAATTTTAAGGCAATTTAATGTCAACTCTTTACTTGGCTTGAATGTAATGTGTGAATTCCCCACTGATTGCATTGCTGAAATTCTCTGTTTAACAGGATAACGGAACGGGTGCGCAAACTGTTGATGATGATTCCCACCGACCCATCTATCCCAGAGGCATTGGACTCTATATGTAGGCAGGTACGTACATGTATATTGGTCTAATGTGGCTTGATTTAATAGTACACAAAATGTACACAAAATGTGTGTGACTTCATTGAAGGCGGAAGTTTGCATTTGTCTGTATTGATGGATGCAGCTTCCTCCTGCACTTATGTCATTTTGCAACGGTGGGGCTTAGAAAGTCACGGAAGGCTTTTATAATGGTGAAAGTATGTCATATTCTGTTGCTGCAGTTATTTGTGATACAAATTCAGGAAATTTAAATGTAATAATTAAGATAATAATGATAATAATAATAATAATAATAATAATAATAATAATAATAATAATAATAATAATAGATAATTAGCTTCATGTAAGAGTTGGCAGTGTGGTTGATGAGCAGTGATAAAAATAATTATTTGAGTCCCTAAACTGGATATACTATGTAGATATGTACGATATATTAGTATGATGTTGCTCAATTTCATATTTAATTGGTTTCATTTAGGAGTTTGCTTGATGAGCAGTGATGAAGATAATAATTTGATTCTGCGGCCTACATTTATTTGTTTGTTTAATTGTTTATTTATTTGTTTGCGTTATACAGGGTGTGAGTGCAGACGGAAGTCTTACTAGTGATGTTCTAGACAATAAGGACTTGTCACGTGCCACACTAGAAGGGCTTTATCGGGCCAACAACAATGGGATGTCTGCATTCAGGGTGCTATACAACCTAGAGGTAAGATAAGTGTGGATAAATCAGGAGACTACTTTTCTTCAAGCTTGCATATAGATATTATACAATTTCCATTGTGAAAATTGTTTTAGATATAAATATTTGACAAACTATGGGAGGCTTTTTATTATTTTTAGGAGCCCTCTTTCGCATTTCCATTGAAAGGAGAATGCTTATTATCATGCCACATTGTATAATATGTGTCATGACCTATCACTGGATCCATATAACTGCTATGGGCAACCCGACAGATCTCCTAGGATGTGGTATCAATATCTTTTTGAACAAGGCTAGTTAGTGCTCACTGTAAAACACCGAACCACCTTTCATATGATTTTGTTTTCTCTGATAGGTGCTGAGTAGCAAGCTGATGCCATCCATGCAGGAGGACATTGGCACCCAGACCAGCGCCCAGAACTTCAGGGAGAGTTTCCTGAATGCAGGGGGCCTCAGCCTTGTCATCAACGTCCTACAGAAGGACTCCATCCCCCAAGATGTGGAGGACGACACACGGAGAGGATGCTACTCCATCTGTCTGCAGCTAGCAAGGTGAAGGAGGAGGAGGATGATGATAATGATGATGAAAATGATGATGATGGTGATAATGATAGTGATGATGATGATGATGATGATGATGATGATGATGATGATGATGATGATGATGATGATGATGATGATGATGATGATGATGATGATGATGATGATGATGATGATGATGATAATGATGATAAATAAGAAGAATAGAGAGATGTGGATGCTGATGAGCATTAAAAAGCATATATTGAAAATACGGACAATGTTGGTGATGATGATGATGGTGACAGTGGCATCGACGGCCGCTCATGATGATGATGCTGATAACCATGATTATTATGATAGATCATTATACAAAACAAATATGCAGAATGTAACAATTTGAATTTACATTTCTATTGCAGGTTCCTACTTTGTGGCCAAACCACCACAGACCTGAAAGAGAGTGATTTATCACTCAACGACAGTAGCGTTTTCGACACTTCGGGACCCGATTCATCTCTCGTCTTCTCATCAAGCTATGGGAGCTCCCCTCGGAAGATGAGTCTTGTGGAGCGCATGTCAAGTGCAGAGGCCAGTGGCGACTTGGCAAGTAGGGAGGGGACTTCAATGGCAATAACGGTCATTCAGGTAAATTGGTTTGTCGTCTAATGGATTTGGAGATCGATTGCATGATTGATTGATTAATTTATTAATGATTGCTTGATTGATTGATTGATTGAATGATTGATTGATTGATTGATTGATTGATTGATTGATTGATTGATTGATTGATTGATTGATTGATTGATTGATTGATTGATTGATTGACTAATTATTGATTGATTGAGTGGTTTTCTGATTGACTTTATGATTGATTTACTGATGGATTATTCTTATGATTGATTGATTTATCAATTTGTAGATTGATTGAATGAAAGGGCAAATAATTGCACTTAAATTATTATTTGATTACTTGCTTGTTTGATCAATTTATATATTAATTGATTTATTTGATTGATGAGAAATTAAATATTCTGTTCATTCCTTAATCATTTACCAAAAACACTGCTCAGTTATGCCCACTTTTCATATTTCCTTCCAGAAAATGAATGTCAATGACTTCACGTCAATGATAGCGTGCCTGATGCGTGTGACGTGGGCAGCCGCAGCGGGTAACCTTCGACTGGCCAGCACCAGCCAACCAATCAAGGAGGTTCCTGGAGGAGGGTTTGCCATGGGGATAGGGAGGAGGAGCAGGCATAGCAGTGCAGGTATGTCTTGTCTTAGTTTGTTTGTTAGTATTTTGTTTTCCTTGTGATACAGTAAAACCTGTGTGAGGTAAACACCACTTTATGCAGGTTAGCTGTTTAAGACGGGTGGCCGCTATGAAAGATTTGACTGCATTGTAATTCCAGTAACACGTATTGTATAGAACATATCATCCCTGTCATAAGGGAGGCACTTGTCAGATGTACATTCAAACCTGTTTAGAATGAACAACTAAGGGAAACAAGAAAAGTGGTAACTGCAGATAAGTGACCACTACTGTCCAGACAGTTTCCATTAGTGTTTTTCTCTGCAGAGGGTCACTTTTAGTGGCCATAATATGCAGGTCGGCCGTCAAAGACAGGTAGCCACTATGATAGGTTTGACTGTATTGCAATTGCAATAACATTACATGTATTGTAAAGGACCCATCATCCCTGTCATAAGGGAGGGACTTGTCTGATGCACATTCAAGCCTGTGGATAATGACTACCTATTAGAGGTAAATAAGAAAAGTGGCCACTGTAGACAGGTTATCTCTATAGGCAGGTTCCATTACATTGTTTTTCTCTGCAGGGGAGCACTTTTGGCGGCCACTGTAAGCAGGTCGGCTGCTATAGACAGGTGGGGTGGCTGCAAGGATAGGTTGATGTATTGAAATTCCTATGACATTATAGCATTGTATAGAGCACATCATCCCTGTCACAAGGGAAGCACTTGTGATATGTGCAGTCAACCCTGTTTAACATGACCACCCAAGTGAAACAAGAATAGGGCCACTGTAGACAGGTGACCTCTATAGGCAGGTCTCATCATTATTTTTCTCTGCAGGGGAACACATTTAGTGGCAACTATAGGCAGGTTTGCTGATATAGACAGGACAGATGTGGCTTTTTTGTGATTTCAGTTACATTAAATGTGTAGTAAAAAGCAAAATATCCCTGTCATAAGGGAAAATATAAAGTTAAATGAGAAAAGTGTGGCTAAGAACTATTGACAGGGACTATAGGAATGTTGGTGGCTATAGACAGGTGGCCACTAAGACAGGCTTGACTGTATTGCAATTCCAGTAACATCACACATATTTTATAGAACATATTGACCCTGTCATAAGGGAAGCAATTGTTGTATGTCTAACCTGTGCATAATGACCACTTACAATCATAACAAAAATTTGCCATTGTAACCAAGTGACTTAGAACTATAGACAGGATCATTAACAATATTTTTCTGTACAAGGAATCATTCTTGGTGGCCACTATATGCAGGTTGGCTGTTATCATTGGTGGAGGCCTCCGAGACGGATTGGACGTATTGCAATTCCATTAACATTGTATAGAACACATCACCCCTGTCATAAGGGAGGCACTTGTCAGATGTACAGTCAAACCTGTGGATAATGACTACCCAAGGGGAACAGTCTAGCCAGGTGACCTTTATAGACAGGTCCCATTTTATGTTGGTGGCCACTATAGGCAGGTTGGCTGCTATAGACAGGTGGCCTCTAGAGCCTCTGAATACCAGCCAATATTATTATCCTCATGAAAATATCTTTTATTTCTTCTATGTACTATGACAGGAAGCACGAATAGTACTTCCAGCCATGACAATGAGTCGCTGGCCCTTCACGCAGGGGTCTGTCTGAGCGTGACGTCCGTCAGTGGCAAAGATGCGGCCATCGCACGGGAATCCCTGGAACTCCTGGTAGCCTGCTTGCAGCTGAGAACACAAAACCTAAGTAAATATAGAAAAAGCTTTCAATATTTATTGACTCTATTTCTTCTGCATTGAAAAACATATGGGGCAATATGTACCAATAGGAAAGCCTTAATGATGTAATAAACCCTTGATTTTAAAATTTCTCCTTAATTGTTTAATATCTTGTGTTGTTTGCCCTTCATTGAAACACTGGGAGATCAATGCAAGTATGAGCCGCTGAGAAAAATATCAACCCTTTCAAAGACTGTATTTCTCCCGCATTCATAAAAAAATACTGGGGCAATATGTAGCAATATAACAGCTTTAATGATGTAACCTGTAATTATTTACCCAACTCTTGTTTGGAGCCACCAGACACATAACCATTATATACCTTGGTGAAATTATAGTTTTAAGTACTGCCTGTGAAAGCATAAATCTTTTTACTCTAGGGGAATTCAAAGAACATTGTATTATGCCCCCGCCAAAACAAACTTTGGAGGGAGTTTAGGCTGTACTCAATGACGAGGGATAATTGTTTGCGCCAGTCGTGTCCCAGTGTAACGGAGATGAGCATGTTATCAGACTCAACTATTATTGATAGCATTGTTTGTCATAGGTGCCTCTTACAACCTCCCTGGAGTCAGTGACTTCATCGTAGACATCCTCACCTCGCCCGACCCTGAGGTCAGAGGTCAGTGACTTCATCGTAGACATCCTCACCTCGCCCGACCCTGAGGTCAGAGGTCAGTGACCTCATCGTAGACATCCTCACCTCGCCCGACCCTGAGGTCAGAGGTCAGTGACCTCATCGTAGACGTCCTCACCTCGCCCGACCCTGAGGTGAGGGGGGCTGGGCCCCTCAAGAGGATTATATCAAATTAATTTATTTAAGATGATATCTGTCTTGAACACAGCATTTAACAAAATTTTGTTTACATCATTTCGTATTCGTAGGTGCCTTCTACAACCTCCCCGGAGTAAGCGACTTCATCGTTGACATCCTTCTCGCCTCCCCCCACCCCGAGGTGAGGGGGGCAGCCCTGGAACAGTTCTTTACCCTCACCTCCACCTCTATCAGTAACGAGACGGTTCGGATACTGCACCCCAGGGACTTTGTACTACAAGTTCTATTACAGGCCAGGGTGCCTCTATGGACCTCTAGTTCCCTGGTCAGGGGGGCGAATCATAGGTAAGAACGCCCCCAAATAATGCCCCTATTGATTGGAACGCTCCCATATGTACACCCCCTGTCTTCACCTCCTTGAACAATGAGATGATTAGAATACTACACCCCAGGGCATTTGTCTTGCAGGTGTTACTACAGGCCGTGGTGCCTCTATGGACTGCTAATTCTCTTGTTAGCGGCAAACCATCGGTAAGCGCACCCCCCCCCCCCCCCTCCCCCCCCCCCCCCTCCCCCCCCCCCCAAAAAAAATTCTGTTTAACCTCCATCATCAGGTGTGCCTCTATAGACCCCTTGGTACTCTCACCTGTTCTATCAACATTTAACATTAATTTTTATGCCTCCGCCAACGAAGTGGCCGGAGGCATTATGTTTTCGGGTTGTCCGTCCGTCCGTACGTACGTCTGTAAGTACGTCCGTCCGTCCGTACGTACGTCCCGTTTTCCTTCTCGCGATATCTCAAGAACCGGTTGACGGATCAATTTCAAACTTGGTATGAGTGTACATTGTTATGAGTTGATGATGATTGGAACCTCACAACCACCAAACTCTCCCGAGTTCCTCTCAAAAGAGACACAAAAAGAACACACAAAACTGCCGAGATGTTGCTTTCAATGAAACCATGTTAAAAATCAACGTCGCGTGCCTATGGCACGCTTAATTACATCAAAGCGTCTATGGGTCGCCGTCACACTTCCCTCCTTAAAGAGGGCATTTATACAATAAAAATAAATGACCTCAACCTGCTCCTGGCATTATAAGACAAATACGAAACTGAATGTATATAAACTAAGCCTTATGATTTTCACATTATCAATAACTATATCATAAACTTTCAAACTTTCATCACAAACAGATTTATGCAATAATCTACTGGCTTTGCCCAAGCATGCGATGGGTCACATTTTACTAATTTCCACTTCTAAACAAATATCAACATTCTAAACATGTACAGTAATTGTAATCCTGTACCACCAGTTTCTATCTTTACTATGTAGGCTATCACATGAGCCATTATATCACAAGCATCCTTTCATAATAATTAAATAACTTTCCAATTAAATCACTTCTTCAAAAGCCTAACGCATACCAAAAATTTCCAACGCTAACGCAAACGCGTTAGGAAACACTAACGTATTAATTATTTTTAAACGCATTCCAAAAATTCCTAACGCTAACGCAAGCACGTTAGGAAACATTAACGCGTTTTCCCTTTATTTAACGCATTTCAATAATTCCTAACGCTAACGCAAACGCGTTAGGAAACACTAACGTTAATGCTAGCGCGTTAGGGATTCCACACACTGACATAACATTACTTATCAATGTCAAAACTATAATTCTTACATCACAAAGTTTCTTTTGACTACTACTGTATGTATATCTCTTCTTCCATTTTGTTTTTGTTTCACATACATGTAACTAAACATAATGTCATAATAAAAATGCATTTCTTTTCCAAACCTTTCTAAAACTTTGCATTTTTCACTAAATAATCAATCATGCCAAGAATATTTTGAATATTAAACATATGATTGACACACAACCTAGATCATAGTATAAAAAAAACAACATACATAATGTACCATCACTAGGTCCAACAAGGAATACCTGTAGGGGGAAAACATATATAATGTAGCGGTATACTGTGTATGAAATAAATGTAGAATACATGCTTCTTTTACGAAATGTGAGACAAATTTACTCTGAATGTCAACAATTCAACATATCATCATATATTCTTGTTAATTATCAATTTTCGTTTACTTTCTTAACTAACAATTCAAGTGCAATTTCTCATTCACAGCGATTCAATGTGAATTAAATGTCCATTCTGTTACTAAAAATGTCGAAGTTTGTCCATATTTTTATTCTCAGCATCCAAATGTTTCCAAAACACAATGGGTCCATTTTGTCTTCTTTCATTATTCAAAAGTTCAGAAATCACTGTGTTAACAAGTTATTCAAACACGAGAAAGGGCATCCGCCACCACATTGTCTCTTCCGCGAATGTGCTTAATGGTCAGCGGATACTCCTGTAAGATGATACTCCATCTCATCAGTCTCTGGTTCTTGTTCTTCATTCTTGCGACGAATGTCAGTGGATTGTGATCAGTCCATACCACCACCGGTTGAGATCCATTGCTGACGTACACATCAAAGTGTTGGAGTGCCAGCAGCAAAGCCAAAGTTTCTTTCTCAATGGTTGAGTAGTTCCGCTGGCTCTTGGAGAACTTTTTCGAGAAGAAGCAGACAGGTTTCTCCACGCCCTCGTCATCGCACTGCGAAAGCACCGCTCCCGCACCCACGTCACTGGCATCGACCATCAAGCTGTAGAGCTTCTCAAAGTCTGGCGCTTTCAGAACGGGCCCAGTTGACAGGAGTGCTTTCACCTTGACAAACGCACCCTGGCATTCGCTACTCCAAACAAACTTGACATCTTTCCTGAGAAGATCTGTCAATGGCGCTACAACATCGGAAAAGTTATGACAGAACCTACGGTAGTAGCCCGCCATTCCCAGGAACCGCATCACATCCTTCTTCGTCTCTGGTATCGGGAAGTCCTGGATCGCTTCCACCTTTGCAGTCACAGGGCGCACTCTGCCTCCTCCAACGATGTGGCCTAGGAACTGTACCTCTGCATATCCAAACTTACTTTTCACCAGATTGATGGTCAAGTTGGCAGCAGACAAACGCTCGAAGAACCTCCGGATCCTGGAGATATGGTCCTCCCATGTATCGCTGTAGATCACCACGTCATCAATGTATGCCTCACACCCATCTAACCCAGAGATCAGTTCATTCACCATCCGCTGAAATGTTGCTGGGGCATTCCTCATGCCGAAAGGCATGACAGCATACTGATAGAGTCCTTGAGGGGTCACAAATGCAGATATCTCCTTTGCCTTCTCTGTTAATGGGATCTGCCAGTATCCCTTCAACATGTCAAATGTACTGACAAACCTAGCATTTCCTATGTTATCGATACAATCATCAATGCGAGGAATGGGGTAGGAATCCGCCTTAGTACAAGAATTCACCTTCCTGTAATCTGTACAGAACCGGTATGACCCATCTGGTTTCGGGACTAGAATGCAAGGGGAACTCCACGCACTACTACTATGCTCTACAATTCCATTATCCAACATGTACTGAACCTCTTTCTGCAGGTGCTTCAATTTCTCTGGACCAGCTCTGTAGGGATGCTGCTTAATGGGAACCGTGTCACCGACATCAACATCATGTTCGACCAAACATGTTCGACCTGGGACGTCTGCAAACAAACCAGTAAAATCCCCAATCAAATTCTCAACGTCGGACCTCTCAGCTGGGGACAAATGACTCAATTTCTGGGACAGATTACCAAGAACATCAGAGTTCTGCAGCTTGGCACCAACACATCTCTCTTCTACATCAAGACTCTCTACGTCCGTTGACAAATCAAGTTCCCTATTCACTACACTCAGAACAGGAGTCACACTCACACTTCTTTCCTCATACTTCTTGATCATGTTGATATGACACAACCTCGTCTTCTTCCGCCTGTCTGGAGTCTTGATGACATAGTTTACATCACCCACACTCTTCTCAACAACATAGGGGCCAGAGTAGCGTGCACGCAAGGGATCACCAGGAATTGGCAGGAGGATCAACACCTTATCACCTGGGTCAAAACTTCTCTCCTTGGAACGTCTGTCAAACAACTGCTTCATTTTTCTTTGACTTCTCTTCAACTGATCAGCTGCGAGTTCACGTGCACGCAACAGCCTACCACGGAATGTAGACACATACTCCAACAACCCAGGAGCTTCCTCATCACTCAACAACTTCTCTTTCAGGGCCTTCAAAGGACCGCGCACATTGTGTCCATACACAAGCTCAAAAGGACTGAAGCCCAAAGACTCTTGCACCGATTCCCGAACTGCAAAGAGAAGAAACGGCAACCCTTCATCCCAATCCTTCTCGCACTCACAACAGTATGTTCGCATCATGTTTTTCATCGTCTGGTGAAATCGTTCTAGTGCACCCTGACTCTCTGGATGATACGCACTAGATGTCACACACTTGATTCCTAACTCACCCATCACTTGTCGAAATACTTTCGAAGTAAAATTCGAACCTTGGTCGGATTGTACGACTTTCGGTAAGCCTACCATAGTGAAGAATTTCACTAACGCTTTACTCACGTTTTGTGCAGTAATGCGGCGGAGCGGAACTGCTTCCGGAAACCTGGTAGATGCACACATCATTGTGAGCACATACTCGTGACCGGCCTTGGTCCTCGGCAAGGGACCCACACAGTCAATGATGACAGTTACTAAATGGCTCATCGAATGCAGGAATGGGCTTCAATGGAGCCGGAGGGATTTTCTGATTGGGTTTTCCTACCATTTGGCACGCATGGCAGGTCCTACAAAATTCAGAGACATCCCGTCTCATCCGTGGCCAATAGAAATAGTTGCGAATTTTCTCAACTGTTTTGCGCACACCAAGATGCCCACCAAGTACTGCATCATGTGAAACACTCAAAATTTGTGCACGAAATACCTTCGGTATCACAATTTGGTGTATCTCTCTCCACTCTTCATCACCAGAAGCATCAACTGGTTTCCACTTTCTCATCAAGACATCTCCTTTCTTGTAGAAGCACTCCCTTTCCTTCATAGACTCTTCCACGGAAAGTGCACTCTCTCTAATTGTCTTTAACTCAGAATCTTTCCCCTGTGCCTCCACCAAAGAACTAACATTCATCATGCAGTCTTTCAACTCACTCTGTGCGTCATTGTCTTGTGATTGTGCGTTCATGTCAGGTGTTTTCCTTGTGTAACCTGTACGCAGTGATTGTGTTTTTGTTTCTGGTGTGTTCCTTGTGTCACATGTACTCTGTGATTGTGCTTTTGTTTCAGGTGTGTTCCTTGTGTCACATGTACTCGGTGATTGTGCTGTTTCAGGTGTGTTCTTTGTGTCACTTGTACCCAGTTCTTTAAAGAAGGTATCTTCAAGACTCACATCACCCTGATTTGTCACTCTTTCATACACACACGACTTGTTGTCAGACTCACGTGCAGATTTCTGAGCCATTGAACGGGTTACCACACATGAAGGAAAAGCTGCGGGAAATTCTTCAACAATCGCAGCTGTCTTTTCCTGTTCCTCTGCTAATGGCACTGTGCTAACAACCGGGGCAGTTACCTTATCTCCAGCAAGATCGTTCCCTAATATAAGGGACACACCATCCATAGGAAGGGACTGTCTGATGCCTACATTCACCTTTCCAGAAACTAGACCCGACTGTAAATCAACACAATGCAGTGGGACCTCCATGAAGCCACCTTCCACTCCCTGGAGCAACACACTAGTACCAGTGTTGGATTCAGCGCTGACTGCAGCACATTGTCTAGAATCAACGACTGTGAAGCGCCTGTATCACGCAGAATTTGAACCTTCCTGGCTACACAGTCACCAACCAATGAGACATATCCAACTGAAGTGAAAGGCTCATACTGCAGCTTAATAGTCTCTGGATCTGCAGATTTAATCTGGCTTCCTACCCGATCACATACATCACTACTCACACGAGGACCAACCAGTCCGTTCGGAAATGGCTTTCCCGTTTCTTGTTTCTTTTTCTGCAGATCAGGGCAGTTTGATTTCACATGACCTGGCTGCCTGCACGAGTAGCAGACAATTTCATGACCCCTATTTCTAGGCTTCTGATCAGACTCACTCGACTTAGAGTCATTAGATCTAATTTCACCACTAGATCTAAGATCAGGCTTGATCCTAGCGTTCCCTGAGCTAGTGCTATAATCACGGTTAGCTTGTGGTACATACCTGTTTGAGTACGTGCGATGGGTAAGTGTATACTCATCTGCCAAGGTAGCGGCCTGATTCAGTGTCGTTACTTTCCGTTCTTCAACGTGTGACCGAACCTCGCTAGGCAACGAGCGCTTAAATTCCTCTAGGAGCATCAGCTCCCGCACATGTGCAAATGATGTAGCTTGCACTGACTGCAGCCAACGATCATATGCGATTTCCTTGTTTTTCGCAAACTCTCTGTACGACTGTGTCTCAGTCTTCCTAGTGTTGCGAAACTTCTGCCTGTAGGCCTCAGGCACTAACGAGTACGCCTGCAATATCGCGCTTTTCACTATCGCATACTGACGTGCCTCAGCAGACGACAGCGCAGCATATGCATCGCATGCTCTTCCCACAAGTTTCGACTGCAACAGATGTGGCCATTTCTCTGGAGGCCACTCCATACTATCTGCCACCTGCTCAAAATGTAGAAAATATCTATCTACATCACTCTCATCAAAATGTGGTACCATCCTCACATGTTTAGTCACATCAAAATGGTCAGACCCACGTACAACCTGTTCGTGTCGTACCCTGCCTGAGCCCGTTCAAGCGAAACCTTTTCTTTCTCAAGCTCTAACTTCGCCTTCTCAACCTCCAACTCCTTCAACTTTACCTCAACACTCTCACTTTCTTGAACAAAATTGGCCCTAGCAGAAATGCTACGCAACGCCTGGGCAGGCAAAATCTCCTCCTCTACCAAGTACTCTACTGTACGATTCAAAATTTCCATTTTCCTCATGCCGCTATGCACCCCCTCAACCTCATAATGACTTACTACCTCCAGCAAATCTACCTTCCTGCACAAAAGCAGGTCTTCCACCCTGGGAAACGTCACAAATGTCCCAATATCGAACGCCATAGTAACTCAGTGGCTCACACTCACACTGTCAAACAAAATGCTCCTAATTCAAAACTAGAATCCCTGGCACTTTATCCCCCACAGTGCAACCCGTATACAATTAAACCAAGTATACACAAACTCACTAAGCACGTACTATATACACACACTGCACGGGCAAATCCACCGTCACAGCGACCCACAACAATCGGCGCGCGCACAACCGATAACTGTATACACCGTAGTATGAGTACGGCGGGATATTAACAGGCAAGATCAATTCAAACACACATCACAAATAATCGGCAATTATTACCAAAACTTGCAGAAACACTACAAATTCTTCCGGCTACAAGCCCCCATGTTATGAGTTGATGATGATTGGAACCTCACAACCACCAAACTCTCCCGAGTTCCTCTCAAAAGAGACACAAAAAGAACACACAAAACTGCCGAGATGTTGCTTTCAATGAAACCATGTTAAAAATCAACGTCGCGTGCCTATGGCACGCTTAATTACATCAAAGCGTCTATGGGTCGCCGTCACAACATATTGGGGTGACAATGATCTGATTAGATTTCGGGGTTCATGAGGTCAAAGGTCAAGGTCACAGGACTCAATATATGTTCAAAAATGCCTCGTTCTCGCGATATCTCTAGAACCGGTTGACAGATCAAATTCAAACTTGGTATGAGTGTATATATAGGGGAGACAATGATCTGATTAGATTTTGAGGTTCATGAGGTCAAAGGTCAAGGTCACAGGACTCGATATATGTGCAAAAATGCCTTGTTCTCGCGATATCTCTAGAACCAGTTTGTGGATCAATTTCAAACTTGGTATGAGTGTACATATTGGGGTGACGATGATCTGAATAGATGTTGGGGTTCATGAGGTGAAAGGTCAAGGTCACAAGACTCAATATATGTGCAAAAAAGCATCCTCGCGATATCTCAAGAACCGTTTGACAGATCAATTTCAAACTTGGAATGAGTTACATACACATCGGGGTGGCAATGATTAGATTAGATTTGAGGGGTCATGAGGTCAAAGGTCAAGGTCACTTATGCAAAAATGGCTTGTAATGGCAAAATCCCTTGAACTAAATGTCAGATTTCAATCTAACTTGGTACCTGAATTTTTCTTGGGAGCCAATGTAGCCATCAAAGTTTGGGGTCTATGGTCAAGGTCACATAACTCAAAATATATATATATATATGAAAAGAAAAAAAAATTAAGTGCACGTTATTTTGGGCTTGATATTAAAAATTGCGTCATAGCGGAGGCATAATTTTCGACTGCGCGCAGTCGAAGATCCATCTAGTTGTGAATTATTTGTGCATATTTTTTTTTTTTACTGAGATCTTTGATATAACTTTTAGAATTAATCATAGTAATGTGCTGGTAAAGATTCTGATATTATTTTATGAATAATGAAATAACTCACAGCATGTTGATAGCTTTATAAACAACAATGCACTAACCATGTCTGTAAATGTATGTTGTATTCCTTATTCAACAGAATACTGCACCAGTGCTCACAGTACTTTGAACTGAGATGTCGACTTCTTGAAGGACTACGGGGTAAGCATACATTTTCAGGACTATTATTTATATAACCTGTTTGTTACAGGGGATGCCCTCTGAAATCAAAATAGTAGGAACTATTTTCCTGATAATAAAGACAAAAATAATTAATTTCTCCCTCTCCATCACTTGTTTATGATTGTGACACTCCTCTCTACCGATGTTAGCCTTTTAAAACCTAATTCCAAGTCAGAATCCTGTAATGTTTCTGTGGCAAAGAAATTACTGGGAAAGGAAATTGATAGTGCACTGCATAAAATGTTCTATACATGTGTTATACTTTCCTCTTCAAGCGATTCCAAGTCCATATCCTATATCATATATCCATATCTACATTATACAAGTGAGGAATTTACATTTTTGCACCCATTTTATACCACAGTGAAAGAGCAGAAGTTCCTGAGGATCGATGTCCTGTCGATGCTCGGCGATGAGATCGATTGGCTGCACAACTTTGAACCGGGCGACTCGGAGGACATGAGCCTCACCACCACAGACAACACACTCGTAGCGGGTCATCTCCATCTCATTAGGAACTTACTCACGTGTGAGGGGGTCGACAAAAGGAAAATTGGTAAGCAATTTAAATATGGAGGAGTATAGTGAGGTTCAGTGAAAAAGAATATATGGGGACTCAGGGGGATTTTACCCCAGAGATGCCCCAAAAGAGCCCCCCAAAATGTGTATAACTGTTCAATGAAAAACAACTTCAGAGTTCCATTTGTATGCAGGGAGGCTTAAAGGGTACCACCACCCAAAACTAATATTCTTATTAAAGAAAGGTAACATCTTTAGTATTCCATTCCATCAGCAAGTTCACAAAAATATGTTTCCAGAAAAAAAGAAAAACAATTGGAAACGCATCACC
>JBAMJV010012341.1:0-57322 GCA_037951105.1 Echinarachnius parma | reverse complement strand
GCCCCACAACCCGTCGGGGCCCTGGTCAACAATATACATCCGGCCAATGTATAACAAAATCATGATGGTTTCAGTACCCATGCAAAGTTATCCCCCATATTTTCATAATTACGGTCCACTACATTCGTGTTCTTGATAATATAGTAGCTTCGCCGCTGCCCCCCCCCCCCCCCCCCCCCCCCTCCCCGCGACTCCAATTGCCTGCATGGCACATAACCCCGTGTCTTCTAATCCGCGGGGTTTTTTTTTTCAGTGAAAAGCCATCACGATTTTAAGAACACAACGACCTCTGAAACTAATTTAAAACGTCCCCCACCCCGCTCTTTTGCACATGTCATTGCGATACATCCTTTCAGTGAACATGATAAACCCGACCCATCGGATATCCGCGGTACACTCTGTTGAAATGTTATAAATAATTATAATAATGAAAATACGATGAAATGTATGCATGACAAACTTATCAAATACAAATACGGTACATGCATGCGCTTGATGCGTTTTCGTTGTTTTATTTGTTGTTGCGAAGTTAGTAGGCAGGTAGGGGGGGGGGGGGGGGGGGGGGGGGGGGGGTGATCGCCTTTTCCCCTTTTCCAAATCTGCAGGATTTTGTCCTAAAAGTTTGATTTCCAATTTCAGTATCATCCCTTGTTATACGTTTATCATAATGTAAAACCCGGGGATATATTGCGATGGAGGGAACGCTTACAGCTGTCTCTTCATTCATTTAATAAAATGACACTCTTTATAATAATTTTGTATTATCAATCCTGAGCGGATTGCGAGATGGTATGCGAGATGGTATATCCTTCTTTCCTTGTGCGTGTTGTAACACATCTTGCCACAGGGTGGCGATATTGCACATTATACCATGGAGCGATTTTAGCAAGATTAGCCGATGTCCTGGTCAATGTATAAATACGAAAGAAACTCCCCTCAACCATTGTTCCCCCCCGTTCTATATTCACTTCAATGCACAATTGCACCGTGTACAAAAGGATTAGCTCGCTCGCTCAGCTGTGTACAAAGCATGTGGGCTCGCGAATAACACATCGCAAAACAACGATGACGAAACTATTGAACTAAGCTACTATTACACTCGTTGTCGTTACAGTGCGTTGTCAATTTCAAACTTACGGATCATATGGACCATTTGCGTGATAATAATACTTTATATTTATCCAAAACTGGACAGTTTTGCAACTCGTAAACTTTGAATTGTTTCGTAATATATATCTTGCTTTTTAAACTCCGTTTTATATTCGTCAAACAAAGTTGCGGCGGTAAATCGGTAGTCATTGCTCGGCGCCTTAACTTTAGCAACCGCATTGCTGACTTTCCCTTTTCTTCGATCTGGAGGACGACCACGGGGCGGGAGCGACTCGGGAATACCTTATTGTCCTCCGCAAAACGTATATCCTTCGATCCCGACGGTCGGGGAGTCGCCGAATTCTCGGAGTGAGGATATCTCGAGTGGGAGGCATTTGGGGGGTTGAAGCTTACCGTATTAATATAATAGATGTTACTGTGCAGGTTTTGGCTACTAAAGTTCAGCCTTACCAAAACTAAACTACCCCTTTAATACAATAAGTATTTTCTGAATTTTCTGAATTTTCTGAATTCTTGCATAATTCATTTTCCCCACTTCAGAAATTTGCTTGCTCAAAGTTTACACCCACCCAGAATTTGTTATTTGAAATGCATTCAATGTGTGCCTTATTTGTGCCAGTGATAACAACTTTTATACACACAGGATTACATCAAAAATGTGGATTATAAATGTGCCAGTGTTGTATATTAAAGGTATAAAAGCTTTTCCTGGCTTTCCTGTGTACTTGGAGTGGACTTTGACTTGCCCCCCGAGGCCAAATGTAAAACAAATGGGACACTAGTATGTAACGTAATGTTTGAAAGCTGACCCAGCCTCGGAAATGGTGGACTTGACTACAATACTGATGATACTAAATATTACCTTTCACTTTTAGTAATATACATGGGTCCACTGGGGAAATGTGTGTGACTAGCACTAGTTACGAGTTACCATCAGGCAAAAAAATACACGGGGGCAAAGGGCGATTCGCCCCCGATACCTTCGGAATCGCCCCCGTGAGCCACGGCACGGGGGCGAAAAAAAAAAAAGAAAAAAAAAAGAAGATTTATTATTTTTTTAATTTAATTTTTAAAATTGTTTAAAAACATCTTTTTGCATGATCGGAAAGCCCCAGAACCGTACCAAACATGGCATAATCGGATAAATCACATCATGATAATCATTTATTGGACCCTTGAGCAGTGAAAATGATTACAAAAAAAAAGAGCCCCCGTGAAAATTTTTCAAAATAGCCCTCGTGAAAAAAAAAGTATTTTTTTGGTTGGGTACCATAATATGTAAAATTCAGCTTTTTCCCCCCTTTCCAGCTTAAAGTTGTCACTGATATCTCTGCAGTAAGCTTTATTATAACCTTGCTCTAATAGATATCAGGGTTAATTAAAGTTGTTGTAGTACGGTCAAGGATAGTTGTTTTTAGAGTGAGGATAGGAGAGGGGAGGGAACATGACTTCTGTATGTTGTGCAATAGCCAATGCTAGTTACTAGAAATTAATTTTCGTCAAGACTTTTCAAATTCTAGTAGCCTGAAACCTGGAACTGATGGCCCCAAACAAGATAATGTTTGCTACTGTTTAATATATTTCGTTGTATATTCGAGCTAGTGAAATTTAGCATCAGTTTTGGTGACCCAAAGCTAATTTTGACTGACAGCCAGGCCAGCGGGCCTGTACATATTTTAAGCACTGGTTATGGTATCAAGAATCGAGAATGGTTTGGCCTGGAGGCTTGAGACCAGCTAGAAATCTGGTTTGTACAAAATCTGAATTGTACAATTGCTATTTCTAAATTGTGTCCTTTTAAAGTAAAACAATATAGTTTTAAAATCCAGTACTTCCTGATGTCACTTGGAAATAAAAAACAAGGTTAGAACAAGGACTTTTATTACCTCAGGTATCTATTTATATCAGGGCTATTTTAGGAAGTGATGCATGACCAGTGAATGATCCAGGAAGAAATATCAACATTGTATTTTTTGTCTATAATTTATTTATTTATAGATTTATTTATTTATTTATTTTAAAATTATTTTTTTAGAATTATTTTATTTTGTTTTTAATTTAATTATTAATTTCTTTTGTATTTATTTATATTATTATTATTATTTTTATTTATTTATTTATTTAATTTATTATTATTAGTAGTATTATTATTATTTTTAAATTTTTTTTTTTTTTTTTTTTTTTTTTTGGGGGGGGGCTTCTTTTCACACCTTTTGGCTAGAAATGCAGAAGCCCTGAATGTGGTTGCCCCAAATTGAGAAAAAAATATCGTAAATTTAGTTGCTCATTCAGGCTTTTGAAATTTTGCATTGATGAATTTGTTGTGGCCCAAAGCTAAGTGGCCCTAGGCCAGTGGGCCCAGGTGCTAATTTTCGAGCATTGCATAGCATCAATGTAGACTCTGTACTTTTAAATCAAGAATGTCTCCAGTGTGAACTATTCTTGAATTCTACTACTAGGAAGACAGGAAGTTCTTGGCTTACTTATCATCTGTCCAGGGAAACCAATTAAAACATTTTTTCAGGGGCTACTTTTCAAGCCCTGTTGTATTATTAAAAAAAGCACTCTAAAATTTGTTCTACATTAAAACTGTATGGAAGTTTACGGGGCTCTTTTTGGCATTTGGGGGGCTAAATCGCCTTGATCCTTTGTGTATTTTTATCACGGTCCTCAATTCTACTGGGAAGAGAGGAAGTGCTTGGCTTACTTATCGTGTGTCCAGGGAAACAAATTAAATCATTTTTTTCAGGGGCTACTTTCTTGCCCTGTTGTATCAAAAAGACACTCTAAAATTTGTTTTAGATTAAACTGTATGGAAGAGCCCCGCTCTTTTTGGGATTTCGGGGACTAAATCGTCCTGATCCTTGTATCCTTTGTGTATTTTTATCACGGTCTTGAATTCTACTGGGAAGAGAGGAAGTGCTTGGCTTACTTATTGTCTGTCCCATTTGGTCTGTGGGAGGAAGTCCTTCATTATGTAGATCTGTGGAGCTGAGCATTTCGCAATACTACATGTACATACACGTGGTACTCTGTTGTGTCTGGATGACAGGTCGTATTACCCCCGATACGTCACCCTTCATTACCAAGCCCGCTGTTAATTATACCATAGTCATAGAGGATATATTTTATTGTTGGTTGAGAAAGAGAAGTGCACTATTTTGTAATATAAAAAATTCTAAGATAATCATGTTCAAAGTTTGTTCGGGATCCCTGTGGAAACCTAGATTCTAACTCTCTTTTATTTCTTTTGTTTTCCTTTAAAAATTAAAAATAATAAATAAACCTACAAGATAATACCATAAACCGGAGTGACTTTGGCCACCGGGGTGACTTTTGCCACTTTTTTGAGATGAATGTTTTTTCATCAATACTCACATTTTAGAACAAATTTCTTATTGTTTCAAATATATTTCTATAGGGTTATGTAATAGAATCAGAAATTAGTTCTAAAGAGTGAGACGAAATATACATCCTTCTAAAAAAGTGGCAAAAGTCACCCCAGTTTATGGTATGCAGAACTCGCTAAAAATTGACTTAACGTCCTTCTCCCTCTCAGCCAATTAATTTCCAGGATTAAGTATATAGAACTATGTATTCATCATACTACACGTGAGCCACACATGCTATATAAAGATCTTATTGACAGGTTCCATTGGAAGTAAATCAATCTGCCTCCTTTTCAACAAGAACATTTGTTGTGGCATCTGATTTAGAGATGAATGAACCCGTTGGAAATTGAATTTGTTCTTTCTGAAACTAGATATTATTAGAAATTAACCATCATAGTCATTCTCTAAAGGAAATAAAAAATTACATTTTTAGAGGATTTGTTAACAAGAAATATTATCCTGGCTTCAATAATATTGGGGGTTAATTTGCCATTTGAAATTTAAATCAATGCCAAAGTGGTTTGGTAGGGCTGTTTATAATTTATAATTGTGATATGAGTTTTCTATTCTGGAGTGATGTACATTTGGTTAGGTTAGTCTATAATCAACCATTTTTCTTAGATTCTAACAAAAAATAAACAGGGGTTCTCCAGAAGAGCCCCCCCCCCCCCCCCAAAAAAAAAAAAAAAAAATAGTAACTTCCCAATGATGGTGCTTCAGTGCTGCAAATTTTCGGTGCTTTTTAAAATTTTGGATGCAGGCAGACTTTAAAAAAGAGCACCTGAAAATTAAATTTCAATTTTTCCCCGACAGTATGATCATGTGTATTCTGAAATAATTTTTTCTAACCAAAACACACTGGCATATTACATGAACCGATTAATAAGGATGTGCCGTGGCACATTTTTGTTTATAAATTGCTTCATAATAAGTGAATTGTAATTGTAATAAAATATTCTGTAGATTTGTTTGAATAATTAATTATGTCTTTCCTCTCTAGTCTCTACCATTTAGACATTTCCAGTGTGTACAGGATTAGCAGGTGGTGCGACCATCTGTGTTAGTTAATTAATTTGAAAACAGAATTTTAAAAAAAATGTCCCTGCGTGAACAAATTCTAAATGTTTCTGTATGTTCTGTTTCATTACTATAGAAACATATGATTTATTTGTATTTTATTATTTTATTATTATCTTATGTATTTATTTATTTATTTATTTAATTAATTAATACATTTTTATTTTTTTTTGTGGGGGGGGGGGGGGGGGGGGTTGTCTGCTGTTTGTGTCTGACTGTATATACATGTAGGAGAAGTGCAAATGTAAGGCTTATACAAATTGTGCTTGTTTATTTCATGACAGCCTTTAATTTAATTTTGTTTTAACTTTGTTTTGCATCCTAGGAATGGCTCATGCAATTCTAGCCAATGTGAGCCCCATCTATGGTCTCTACACCTCCTTCTTCCCGCCCATTATCTATGCTATATTTGGGACCAGTCGACAACTGAATATAGGTGAGTTGGAATAATCCACAGAGATGCCAAGTAGTACGTTGTTGCTGTATTTAGTACAATTTTTCGATGAAAATATGGCAGTACGTTTTCTAAACAAATACAATTTTGAAAAAAAAAATTGATTTTGTTACTTCTTTTTTCCCACCTTGTAGTAACGGTCGGAAAACGACAAAAAGAATTCTTTGAACCCTGATAAACTATTTCAGAATCAGAATAGCAGCTCTATGTCATAAGTCAAATAGCTTGATATTTATAAAACAGTTTAGAACATTTATATTTAGAAGAATGTTCTACAACTTTTGTAACTGTACAGCCAAAGGTGATTTATTAAAACAGTTTCAGTTGAGAAGACAGATCAAGATCAAATTTCAAAATGAGAGCTGAAAGTGATTGTTCATACAATGTGAATAGAGGAGACAGGTCATTAATAAGATTTAGAAGTTTGGTACATGTAGGAAATAATATTGGGGTGATGATAGATAATCGCACTGACTGCCAAGCATGATTATTCAAACACTTTGAATAGCCAACAGGGCAAAATGCGATTAGTTGAACAATATAGTTTGCTAGGGGCTCCCTGTTAATAATTATGTTATTTAAATGAAATAACTATGACAGCTGAATGTGATTATTTAAACACTTTGATTTCATATAACAGATCAAAAAAAGGGATTTTAAAATATATGTTTTGCAATATAGTTTGTCAGAGGCTCCCTATTAAAGGGATAGTTGAGTTTTGGTAGAGAGGGCGCTAGACTACTTATTTTTTTTTGTGAGGTAATGAAAAACTGAGTGTAAAATTTGAAAGAGCATAATATTTAAATAATAAAATCATCTTTGTTTGATCAAAATCGGTTCAGAGACAGCTGAAATATCCATAAATATAACAATTTGTAATAAACCTGGGGCCCCAGATTTATTAGAGAATTTTGAACCAGCCGTTAAGAATTCAAAAAAATGCTTCCTCTTTTCAAAAAGTTACAAAATAGGTTTTTAAATAGTTGTTGGTTATTTCTCTATCTAATCACTATTTCAACAAAGCATCACATGGACAATATTTTATACAAAATGGTTGAAACCGATGAGTGTTTAGAGAGCGCCCTCTTACGTTTTAACGGCTCTTTTTGAATGATAACATGATCTTTACTACGTCATTTGTAATTTTGTGTTCCTTTCTCGTTATAACTATTAGTTTGTAATGTAATGATGCAGGTTTTGGTTACTAAAATTCAGTTTCACCAAAACTGCACTCTCCTTACCAGAACTCAACTATCCCTTTAAGAGTAATGCTATTAAAATAGCTAATTAGCAGCTAAATATTATTATTTTTGACAATTTGATGGTTGAGACAAGATCAAAATGAGATTTAGAAGAATCCTGTGAAAGTTTGGTACAAAAAGGAAATTGTTTGATCTTGAATAATATCTCATTCACAGCCAGGGTAGGTACTATAATCAGGGCGAAGTGTGATTTTTCCCCCTAATTTTAAACATAACCCCCTGAAATAAGTAGGTAGCCCCTAAAATTACCATAGGGTATTATGTTAAATATTTTGTGATATCCATCAGATTGAAACAGTAGCCCCCTAAATTACAAAATTAATTCCTGCATTGTTATCCACTCGTGAGTAGAAGAGACAAGCTGGCAATGTGAGATATCAGAGTATGTTTTGTAGCAATACTAGAGCCTGAAGGTAGGCTGGAAATTGAATCACAATCAAGACTAAATGGTATATTGTTCAAATACTTTGCTACTTTGAATAGAGGACACATGCCCAAATTCTGTGAACCAGAAAACAACTTAGACTTGTATATTTCATCCTGCATATAAATAGGAATAAGCAATGATCAATAATTAAAAAAACAAACATTTTCTTTGATTTTATTAGAAATGTTTCCTGTTTTGTTTCCTGGCAGGTACAGTACCTTAGCTGTGGTTAGTGTCATGACGGGCACAGCCATAGGCAAGGTCATGCATGTGTAATTTCAATCCAGCATATACAGTACAACGATCATAAACAATGATCAATAGAAATAATTGTTCTTTGATTATTTCTTTCAAACTGTGTCCTTTTGTTTTTCCCGCCTGCAGGTACCTTTGCTGTGGTCAGCATCATGACGGGCACATCCATAGACAAAGTCATGGATGTGAGGAAGCAAGAGATGATGCTGATGGGGGGCAACTCCTCCTCATCAACGGGGTTCACCCCCGCAGAGGAGGCTCTGGAGAGGGCCAAGATTGGGTCGCTGCTTGCTCTGATGGTTGGCATGATGCAGGTACAGTACAGAGGCATACTCTAGGGGCACAATACTAGAATACAAGATTGCGGTGCTGCTTGCTTTGATGGTTGGCATGATGCAGGTACATACATGTGCATGTTGATCCAGGGACACATACTAGAATACAAGATTGGGGCACTGCTTGCTCTGATGGTTGGCTTGATGCAGGTACAGTACAGGGATAGGACATCATTGCTTAGGCATACTATAGGGGCACAGTATAAGATTGGGGGACTGCTTGCTCTGATGGTTGGCTTGATGCAGGTACAGTACAGGGATAGGACATCATTGCTTAGGCATACTATAGGGGCACAGTATAAGATTGGGGCACTGCTTGCTCTGATGGTTGGCATGATGCAGGTACAGTACAGGGATAGGACATCATTGCAGAGGCATACTATAGGGGCACAGTATAAGATTGGGGCACTGCTTGCTCTGATGGTTGGCATGATGCAGGTACAGTACAGGGATAGGACATCATTGCAGAGGCATACTATAGGGGCACAGTATAAGATTGGGGCGCTGCTTGCTCTGATGGTTGGCATGATGCAGGTAGGATCTACATTACAGGGGCATTATATAGGGGCACAATACTAAGATTGGGGCACTGCTTGCTTTGATGGTTGGCATGATGCAGGTAGGACCGACATTACAGGGGCATACTATAGGGGCACAATACTAGAATACAAGATTGGGGCATTGCTTGCTATACTGGTTGGTATGATGCAGGTACAGTACAGCGATATGGCATCATTACAGAGGCATACTATAGGGGCGTAATACTAGAATACATTATCACCTGACTTGGTAAATACAGTACATGAGATGCCATGTAATATTTTTGGATATTACATGGCACTGTTACATGGCAATCCAGATGATAAAACAGTTGTTAACTTTGCTGTAGGGAAAATCATGGAATGTTCCACTCGGGATTTTAAATGCTATTTCGTGAAGGAAATAAGTCCCTCGACTACGTCTCAGGACTTATTTACTCTTCCCTCATTAGCATTTAAAATCCCTCGGGAGTGGAACATTCCGTGCTTTTCCCTTCACCACCAGTTAACAACTATATAATAGGGCACTGCTTGCTGTACTGGTTGGTATCGTGCAGGTATATTACAAGGGCATAACATAGGGGCGCAAATTTATAATACAAGATTGGGGCATTGCTTGCTTTGATGGTTGGCATTTTGCAGGTACAGTACAGGGATACGGCATCATTACAGAGGCATACAAACACAAGATTCGGGCACTGCTTGGCATGCTGCAGACCTGAACATTGCAGAGGCATACTATAGGGGCACAATACTAGAATACAACAGGGCACTGCTTGCTATACTGGTTGGTATGGTGCAGGTACATTACAGGGGCACAATACTGGAATACAAGATTGGGGCACTGTTTGTTTTAAAGGGACTTAGTAACATTGTCCAAATCCTCAAAATCCAATTTGAATTCTAGCGGTTTCCTCATACCTCGTTGTATTCGTATTAACAATAAAAGCATGGGACAGTTTTCCATTTTTACGATTGAAGTGTTCAGATGTTAAATTATCCACTGGACCGCAAAAACTGTGTACAAAGTGAGTGCAATGAGTAAGTGAATATTACTTTGCATTTTTGCTTATTACTTGGCCATACGACGTAATTTTAACTTTAAATTTTCACACAACACCCAGTGGACATATCACAATCCAGTTTTTGTTTTTTGTTGATCATTATGACACCAGTTATTTTTGAATTAAATTAATAATAAGTTAATATTTTTGCTCATCTTATACATTTTTCAGGTTACTATGAGCGTGTTCAGGCTAGGGTTTGTCACATGTTACCTGGCTGAGCCGTTAGTGCGAGGTTTCACGACTGGCGCAGCCTTCCACGTCTTCACCAGTCAGTTCAACAAACTCTTTGCCATCGACACTCCACGCTATGCTGGCCCGTTCGCTCTGATAAAGGTATCGTTCTTCTTCCATAATTTGTACATTATTGATGACAAAGATATATTTGATTTTTGTTCATTATAATAGAGTACCAAAGTGTGATCTCACAGCTATTCATTGTCATTGGTAATGGTTCTAAACAAGGGCAAGTGTGCGTCGGCCAATAGGACGTGTCCTTTACTGACCAATAAGGCGCTTACTCGCTCGAGCAGGATAGCGCGTTGCTGCTTACAGTAGATTTGTATCACCTGACGAAGTGTTGCAGCGGCGCACGAAATGTCGTGATCTTTAGATCCCTTGTTGATTACATTGTCAGACAAACGAATATCATTAGCGATAATATTAACCATACTATCCGCAATGAGTTATATATTTAGCATCAAGGACAAGATGTTAAGAACCATTGCTATGTTATAAGAAAAGAATGTGACATCACTTTCACTTATGTTTTATGTTTTATGTTTCAAGTTCATTTGTTTGTTTCCAAAATCATACATTTGTTCAACACTTTAATAAAAAAGACATACAGATATTTCTTCATCAGAATAGACAAGCACACGTCAAGAGTGTTTAATGTGCATATCTATTCTAATTGTTATCAGGAATTAAAAGTTGTTCCTGTTACATTATTGAAATATTCATTTTCGTTCATTGCATAGTAAATTCTTTCTATCTTATCTTTCTTTTACAGACGTACAGGGATTTCTTCCTCAATATAGATCAGACGAATCCCTCGGCTCTCATCAACAGCCTTACGTGTATATGCATCCTCATTTTTGTCAAAGAGATACAAGACAGATTAAAAGACAAAGTCAAACTATTCAAGTATCCACTTCCAACAGAGCTTTTTATAGTAAGTATTAATTAAGCCCCAAATTATTGTGTAGTGTCTTTTTTCACTTTTGGTTGGTAGATTGCAGCAATTTGCAATGTTAGTTTTTAAATTGAATGCATTGTGTCTCATTGTAAAGCACTGTAAAGAAATACAAGATTAAAAAATAAAACTGGAAAATTTATCAAAATATTTCTCCCTACTGAGATGTAGAGATTAAAATATCTGTTTGAATTAAAATAAAATTACACTCGTTATTACGTCTTGTACGTTCCGCTAATTTATTGTATATACTAACCAAACTACTCATTTTTAGAAAGTGCAAAATCTACATGTGTCACCCTTTTGTTTCCCCAGATTATTTTTTCAACACTTGCATCCTACATTGGGAAGTTGTCAGGAAAATATGGTATGCCTATTGTGGGTGAAATCAGCTCAACGTAAGTATTTTTCAGTTCTATTCCATATTTCACACTTAAAACAATGAATTTGCCCCTGGGGGGCGTTTGATTGAACGCAAAATCAAACGCAACTTTGCGTTTGATCGCAATTGACCGTTGCATAAACATTTGGATCAAACGCAACTTTGTGTCTGATCCATAACATAATTTGACTTGCGTTTGATATCAGACGCAAATTTGCGTTTGATATCAAGCTCAAGTCTTTATGATTTTGATTTTTGGTGACTTGCGTCGAAAATCAAACGCAACTTTGCATTTTGAGTTTTATGCAACGACCCCAGGTGTGTATTTTATTTAAAACCTCATAGCCTTCGATTTTGAAGGGGGGGGGGGGGAATGTTGCATAAACAGTTGCTTTTAACTGCAAGTCAGAAAATGCAACTAAATGCACAATTCTCAGAGACTCAAGTGCGCCTATTTTCTGATTAATCGCACCCCCCTGCTTTAGCAGGTCTCTGCTACCGAATACAAAATAATATCAACATGACTCTCTGATACAACGTTGTCATTCACTTTGATTATTTTTCAGGTTGTAAATAAACCAAATGAAAATGAAATTAAGAACAAAAATAACATCAGCGTATAATGATGTGTCCTTCCATTTTTTTTTATAGACATGCACATACTGTATTACACATTAACATTGGTAAATGTATTCATTTTTAACATCTTTATTACAGCTATTCATGAACACATATCATCTGTAGAGAATTTTTCCTGTACATATCACTTTATGCTGGCATATATGTGCTTAATACAGTCAATTCTAGTCATGTATTTCCTCTGGGATATTTCTAATAATGGAAATGATCAATGTTTTTGAGACCACTGTCATCTGATTTGACTGACCACTGGAGGCTGTCATGTTTTCCAATGGTTCCTTATGCCAAGTCATCTGAGCATGCACTTACAACAGCAGGACCCCGTTCGGGGTAGGAAATACACGGGGCTGAGGGCAACTTTGCCCCCTAATTTTCATAGTAGCCCCCTGACATCAGTAGGTAGCCCCTGAAATTACTTAGGGTATTATGTGAAATATGTTGTGATATCCATCAGATTGAAGTAGCCCCCTAAAATGAAAAATTAATTCTTTCCTTTGCCCCGTTACAGAAAGAGATACATTCGATTGTAAGTTACAATTAATTGTAAGTCAGATCATGTGTTCTAAATGAGCCAATCTTGTTGGTTGATACGCGCAAATTTTCTGACTAACAATTAATTGTATCTCTTTTTGCAATGGGGCCCAGGTCACACAACCACTGTTATTGATCCTGCTGCGATGTCTGTGGTTGAGTAACCCATACATGTCCTATGATTTATTTTGTTTAGGTCTCTTCCAGCACCTTCTCTACCTCCATTCAAATACGCGCACATCATCATCAGCGATGCTTTCGTCATCGCCATCGTTATCTTCTCCGTGTCCGTCTCGCTGTCCTTCATTTTTGCAAAGCGCAACAAGTACGAGGTGTCTTCCAACCAGGTTAGCATCGTTGAATAGAAATATATGGAGAGTATTACGCATGATGATGATGGTGATGGTGTTGGTGATGATGATAATGATGATGATGGTTGATGATGGTGATGATTGTACATTGCTTATGCTTTATCAACTGAGTTATCAAGTCCCTTTAGTCTGTGATGATGGTGATGGTGATGATGATGATGATGATGATGATGATGGTGGTGGTGGTGGTGGTGATGATGATGATGATGATGATGATGGTGTTGGTGATGATGATGATGATTGTACATTGCATACCTGTGCTTTATCAACTGAGTTATCAACTCCCTTTAGTCTGTGATGATGATGATGGTGATGATGATGATGATGATGGTGTTGGTGATGTTGATGATGATGATGATGATGATGATGATGATGATGATGATGATGATGATGGCGATGGCGATGGTGATAGTGATAATGATGATGGGGGTGATAATGATGATGAGGGTGTTGGTGATGTTGATGATGATGATGCTGATGATGACGATAGTGAATAAGAGTGATATTATTTATGAGTATGATTCTGATTCTGATTTTGATTATATATGATGATTATTATTATTGTTATTATTATTATTATAATTATTAATATTATTATTATAATATTATTTTTATTTTTATAATACTAATTATTATTGTTTTTATATGAAAGCTAAGGGGTTTCTGGGACAAACACTGAACAAAGGGTTTTCTATAGCTCAGTCGGTAAGAGCGCCGGTCTAGCAATCCGGAGGGCTCTGGTTCAAATCCCGCTGGAATCCCATTCCTTTGCTCTTTTTCAGTCACATTATATTTCTGGTCAGTTTCTTTATATGTTTGAATTAATAATTACTATTGTTATTTTCGTAATAATAATTATTATTGTTATTATTATGAATAATAATTATTTTGTATTTGTTATTATACATTTTGACAGGAATTGATTGGCTATGGATCCTGTAATATCGTGTCATCGTTTTTCTACTGCTACCCCGCCGCAGGATCATTGTCCAGATCATTACTTCAAGAGCTTTCGGGGGGAAAAACACAGGTAAATAATAATTTGTAGGACTTGCCCTTAAAGGGATCTAGTAACTTTGTTGACATGTGCACAAAGTGATGAATGGTTGATGCAATGTATATTGTTGTTATATCATATGTCCACAGGGTATTGTGTGAACATTTCAAGTCAAATGGACATTGCATGGCCAAGTAATGAGCAAAAATGCAAAGTGATATTCACTAACTCATTGCACTCACTTTGTACACGGTTTCAAAACTCCAAGGGAGTTTTACTTATCTGAATACTTCGATCGTACATATCTTTGTAACAAAAGGGAAATTTGAAAAACCGAAACCTGTCCTATGATTTTATTGTTAATACGTATACAACAAGGTATGAGGGAACCGCTAGAATTAAAATTTTATTTTGAGGATTTGGACAATGTTACTAAGTCCCTTTAATTGTTTGTCTGGTGGCCTGTATGGGGATCTAAGCTTAATGGGTTCAGGTGGCCTTACGTATCTTCTAGGCCCTGTTTTATAAAACTTTTCCTGTTGTCCAATTATTGTTACTGCCATGGGCCATGGCAACAACTACAATGCTTTGTGCTGATTGGCTGTTGACAAAGTAGTTACATTAGTTGGACATTTATAACAATTATTCAAGTTTTATGATAAGGATGGCCACAGTGTTGCATCAATCTAATATCAACATCATTATATTGATTGTTGTATTTAAATTTGTAATAGCCAGTCAGGCCACCTATACAATGAGTTCAGGTAGCATGTCAGCATGAAAGTTGAGCCCTGATTTGTAAATGTAGGACATCAGGAACTGAGTGTATACAACTTGTTTTAGCATTGACCAAATTCACTTGTAACTAATGATTGTTCACACCTTCAAGTTTTCCTCTTGCTGTTAGAATTATTTTTAAAAGAGTGTTGGAATTTCTACTTTGTGATTGAGGTATTCATTATTTTTTAACTGCACTGAGTCATACTTGGCTGTACGACATTAATTTTTTTTCAAGAAACTTTCTCGTACCAATAAAGGCCGAATTACATAATTGTAAACAAAACCAAACCCAGATCAACACTGAACTGACAGAATACCAACATCACCCTGAACACCCCCAAATTTGTGTTGGTTTGGGTTTGGTTTGGCGGTGTGATTGTGCGATTATGTTTTTAACAAAGTTTTGTCAGTACAAGTTGGTTTTGCATGTTCACTTTGTGATGCTTCTCTTCTCTTCTCTGAATCTTTAGCTCGCAGGAATCATATCAACGTTGCCAATTCTGCTGGTGCTGTTTCTTCTTACGCAATTCTTCGAGTCATTACCAGTGGTAAGAAACATTGAAATTTTGTGAATTGTTTTAATTCTTTATTAGGAATGCGTTCATGTCTTTCTAAAATATTTATTTGCTATTGATGTTTGTAATTGTAAATATTATTTTTTAATCAATTAATGGTTTGTACATAAAAGAGTGGACGATTAATGTTTTAGTGTTTGTTTGTCAAAGATGTGATATGTACAGACATTTATAGCTTTTATTTTAGATGACAATGAAAATTGAATTAATCTGTACAGTTAAAACTTGTGTTCTGCTAAGAATGGACCCTGAGACCTTAGCATGTCTAAATGAGCTACAAAGACCCTATTTAATGGTGGTACTTGTGTATACTTCATTTTATTAAGCAGCTACATATTTATTCTGCAGATCTCTAGCTGTTGGTATGAAAGTTATGATGGGTTTATACACTCTACAGTTTGATTATTATACTAATTGTTTTACGGTCACCCTTTAAAAAAAAATTGGAAGCAATCCATCGGTTGCTGACTTTTTTCATTTTTGTTTGTCATTGTCAAAGAATGAAAACTAAACATGATTTGCAAAGTGATCAATTCTTTCTCTCTCTCTCTCTCTCTCTCTGTCTTTCCTCTCCATCAGGGTTGCTTAGCAGCCATTGTAGTTGTTGCACTGAGGGGGATGTTCAGACAATTCAAAGACATCAAAGAGCTCTGGAAGTTCTCCAAAATCGATTGCGTAAGTATGCCAATTGATGAGAGTTTTGTGAGTAATTTGACGAGATGAAAATTGAAATGGGTTTTGGAGATACTCGTGATTGATTTAAAGCCATTCTAGGAATGCTTTTTGATTGTATTTTTGTCAGTCAGAATTAATCAGTGATCAAATCTGACAAAAATGTTTACTTTTTTCCACTAGGATGTCAGTGTTATTTTTTTTCAATGATACTCTCAAACGTCAGTCAAAAGAATCATACAATGAAGTCTTAAAGGGGACCACCAGGCAAAGGACAACACATTATTATATGTGTTGGTACCGTTTTGTGATATCAAATAGATACCCAACATTTTGCAAAGGGTTGTGTAATTCATAAACAAAGCAATTAATTTCCACCACTTACGGAACCACTGCTATTTCCTGGTTCCATACGGGCCAAGCATTTGCGAGTGCGCCAATGCTTTCACGCGTCCGTCAATAGATTCCAGGATGATTCATTCGCTCTGCACAGTGCGCTCTGGCTCTGCACGCATATAGTCTACGCAATTCAGACCGCATGAACGCATGGTTGAGAATGGTGATGCGTTTTCCAATTATATATTTTTTTCTGAAAACATATTTTTGTGAACTTGTTGAAGGAATGGAATAGTAAAGATGGTACCTTTTCTATAAGAATATTATTTTTGGCTGGTGGTACCCTTTAATCAGTGATCAAATCTGACAAAAAATTTTACCTTTTTCCACAAGGATGTCAGTGTTATTTTTTTTCACTGATACTCTCAAACGTCAGTCAAAAGAATCATACAATGAAGTCTTAAATGTCACTTTTGGAAAATAGATCATGTCTATTTTGTATCCCGGCTTTAGTTCACATGTGTTGATATTTCTGTATTTCTGTTGATATATGCTGTGGATCATTACGTGTACAGCAGTCATTCTCCTTGGAGTAGACTTGGGCCTACTGGTTGGTGTCGGAGTGGCAATCTTCTTTGTTATTCTGAGTAGAAATTAAACTAGATGACAGCCACTTTCTACTAGTCATTCACTAGTTAGATAGCGTTAGTTTTGAACCCCATCTTTAGCTCATGTCATATTATTTCCTTTCTGTTGATTGATGCTGTGGATCATTACGTGTCAGCCGTCATTCTCCTTGGAGTAGACTTGGGACTTCTGGTTGGTGTTGGGGTGGCAATCTTCTTTGTTATTCCAAGAGGAATTTGTACTAGTTTTAGCTCATGACATATCTTTCTGTATTTCTGTTGATAGATGCTGTGGATAATTACGTGTACAGCCGTCATTCTCCTTGGAGTAGACTTGGGACTTCTGGCTGGTGTCAGTGTGGCGATCTTCTCCGTTATTCTGAGAACCCAGCGGCCAAAGTGTGCCATCTTGGGTCACATACCAGACACAGACATCTACCGAGATCTCAGTTACTACCATGCAGTAAGTATAAATTTACTAATCTTTGATTTATTATACGTTGAAGGACTCCACACTCACTTCATTTGCTCTTCCAGTCAGTACAGTGAAATAATTTCCTTCAATTTTAAAGTTTGCCTCCAATAAAACTTAACTGGCCTCTAAATTTAACTTCATTTTTGTTTGTATTAATGGCTGATATTCAAACTCTAACTCCCTTTTTATAAAGATTATGGATGATGATACAAGTGAATACAAGATTGTATTCTAATAAGAATAAGTTTCAAACTCTGGTAGTGTCACCCCCTAGAAATATACATTCTTGTTTAGTTTATTTGTTATTTCGCACACAAATTTATATGACTACAGGTTGCGGAAATTCCAGGCATCAAGATCTTAAGAGAAAATTCTCTGATCTACTTCACCAATGCCGAATTTATCAAGGAGCGGATGTACAACATCACAGGCATCAACCCGCCGAATCATATCCCCTAGAAACATAAATTATATTAAAACTATCTTGTGTACGATTACAGGCATCTGAAATTCCTGGCATCAAGATCTTCAGACTAAATTCTCCGCTCTACTTCACGAATGCCGATTTCATCAAGGAGCGGATGTACAACATCACAGGCATCAACCCTCCCAAGATCCTGCAGGAGCAAGCCAAGGAGGAGAGGAGACAAGCCAAAGCAAAGGCAAAGTTCCAGAAGGACAGAGACGCAGAGGCCAACAAGAATAAGAACTGCTCCATAGCGCTTGAGGTATGAAGGCTTTGATACTTCCCTCACCAAACAAACGATTTCACCATTTATAGATCATTTCAATCAGAGCAAAAAATACCACAAATGTATAATATGAATGAAAATGACTAAAGAAAAGAGGGTTTCCTTGGGAGTCTAACCCGAGTCCTCCAGATTGCTAGACCAGTGCTCTACAGATGGCTAGAAAGCCCATCTTGATGGTTGTTTCTGAAGTCCTTTTCAATATTTATGATGTTCAGAAGCTATTGTAAACCTGAAAAAAACTCACCAGGAGAAGAAATCAACTTAAAACCCCGTTAGACATGGGTGCCAATTGTTTAGCGATGAAAAAAAAAGATCATTGAGAGATTGAGCCAATTTGTTTCACTCAATGGTCACCCAACGATCTCTGTGCTGTGTAAATGTTTCCTTCGGGATGGATACCTGGGAGGGATCACTGAAGTGATGCAGCTAAGGGAAAACCCTATTGTCGTTGTTCATTTTAATGTATATTATATATCGTACTAACAATCGTAATATATTAACTATATATTTTCTCACAGCCAACAGAAGTGAAAGTAGAAGAGGTGGCGCAGGATGCTGCAGGAGAAATAGAGACATCTCTTGATGAAGCCAAACCGGAGACAACCCACCCTGAAGCAGAACTGATACAGATGGATGCAGCAGCTCCCAAGGATGAGGGTAAGGCTCTCTCAAATTGTAATGATAATACCGTCAAACCTGTCTATAAAGACCACTCAAGGGAGACCAAACGAAAAAATCTTTATACATGTAGAGTCTTTATAAGCAGTTCAATTTTAATACAAACTGTTTCCTAAAAAAGAAAAGGTGATCTTAATCGGCAGGAAGGCAAGACTCCCAGAATCATTATAATGGTACAGTCAAACCTGTCTATAAAGACTAACCAATGGAGACCTGAATGACAAAATGTTTCCAGTTTTATTTAATGAATCATACTTTTCATGTTCATGCATATCATTGATTGTATGTTGATTTTATAAGTGGTGATATTTGAAATGAATATATATTCATTTCCTATTGTGTGAACAAAATAAATTTCCATTGTCATTTAGCAGTTGGACTATTGAAAGTAAATGAAATTATAACCATAATAAAACTACCATTATAACTAATTGTTTCAACAGTCTTCTATGAAGACAAGGAGAACGTCCCAAGACAATAGTGGGGTAAAAGACGGAGTAAAGACCATCATCCTCGACATGGGAGCGGTCATAAGATGTCGTTCAAACTTAAGACAATTGTCCACCATCTTTGAATGAGTGTTTGCCTGTCTTTGGTTGTTATTTTATTTTAAGCGTGTTTATTATGTACGTTATAAGTGAATGTATAACCACGCTTACTAACATTATAACTGGTTGTTTCAACAGTCTTTGACGATGACAAGGAGAGAGTCCAAGACGATTGTGGGGTGAAAGACAGAGTGAAGACCATCATCCTGGACATGGGAGCGGTCAGCTTTGTGGACGCCATGGGACTCTCCACCCTCAAGGTCATCGTAGCCGACTACGAGAAGGTCGACGTCAATGTCATCATGGCAAACTGCAGAGGTACGATTTTCAGTCTTTTATGCACCCTGATCTAAAATATAAATGGGATTTTAAAAAAAAAGACAAAATATATACTGTATGAAGGAGTAATTTTTGTAAAGTCATATAAGTACACATCACAGTAATTGAAAGCAATTTTGTAAAGTGATAGAAAGGAAAACTATTCAATCTGTTCTTCTAGATGCTTTAATGGTCTTAGTAGAGCCATACGTTCACATCCCCAACATTGGAAGCAAATAGTAAGTGATAAAAAGGAACACTTTGATAACTGTTCTTTTAGATTTTAATCAATACTTTGATTATCTTTTTAATCTCTATTTGTTTTGGTAAATGCATTGCAGGAGCTATCCGTACGCTGATGTTCAAGAGTGGTTTCCTGGATCTGATTGGTCTAGACAAGATCTACATCACATTACACGACGCAGTACTACACCACGTGGATAAAGAACACCATTTAGTGAGTTTTTTTGTTTTATCTTTATGTGCCCTGTCACCACAAATCTCTAATATAGCCTTATAACTTGAGTATTTTTTAATTCTCTAAAATCTTTGCTTTCTGGTGATATATCTTGTTGTACTTTGGCAATAAAAACCTTATACAAAATGGGTCAGATATCCAGCAATAATACATACAGTACATTGACAAAGTCAACTTATTTCTCAATTTTCTCAGCTTTACATTTGGCGACTTTGTTAGGCTTTTGTGCCAACAGTCATATGGTCAGTGGAATCAATGCTTTGTTTGAATTGTACCTTAAGAAGTGTACCTCAATCACCTTTTCTTTGCTACTCGAGTCGCTTATCTATCTCTAACCACTGCTAACAATTAATGTATTTTCTTGGTGGCCCAGTTCTGCAAGTAGAATAGAGGCTTAAATTGTTCTTGCAAAAAAAAGCCAGAAATGGCTGGCCCAAAACAAAGAAAAACTTGTTACAATCTGTTCATTTTGGTTGCCCAGTCAGGCAACCAAAATTTTATGTAACCAAATTTTGGTTGCCCAAGGCTCATTTATTTTGAGTTAATTTTGAGTCCTGATTTTACTAATTTTATTTGGAGTCATTCGATCCTTCCACTATACTGTATACAGCAAATTGTAATGAGAAAGAAAGAGAGATTATATTTAGATCCAAACAGATTGTGTGTTTTCTTTGTTGTGATTCAGCTTGCAGGACCACCTATCTTCTTCAAAGAGACAAGCGCTTAATGCTGTAGTAAGGTACCCTAGGCTTTTTTAAACACCGTGCCACCATTCACCAACTTTGCATATATTTATATATGATTTCAAATATATATGTTTCAATGTGGACATTGCTTAAATTGTTTTTTTATGTCGACCAGCTGTTCCTGTCTTCAGTGAGAATGAGAAGGGCATTCAGTTGATTTTGGGGGGTTAAATTTTCATTTCATTTCAATGCATTTATTCATTCATTTCAGATAAAATACAAGGGTGAAATTACAGTACTAGATTTACAGGCATTTGCCGTTGGAGCAATTGCTTGTTAAATTAATAACAAACCCAAGGTTGTATAATCAATAACAGAAACAAATTGAGTTCTGCATAACATCTTGGAGGTCGGAGTCTTCTCTATGTCGTTCCAATTTTTCAGATAATGAATATTTCTTATTGTGGAAATATACATACAAAATGAAGGAGATCTATATTGGGCTTGTACACAGCTCCCAAACTTTAAACATAATTATCTTCTAGTACAATAATTGACTTTAAATAGCGCCCTTCTTTTTCCTCACCTGACAATATGTGGTATTTTTTGTCTAAATGCGTAAGAACCATATTATGTAGTTCAACATTGCCATTATGTTTGTCTGCATTTTAAGTTCAGCTTGCAGGTCCAGACAAGGAGGAGGGAACTGTATACTATAGATCCATCATATACATTTGAATACAGAAACCATATACAATTCCATCATATATATTCACAGAAACCATATAGTTGCCATGAACCATATATGTAGTTCCACCATATACATTGAAGGAAACCATATAATATATAGTTCCATCATATACATTGCAGAAACCATATATATATATAGTTTCATCATATGCATTGCATGCTTGCAGAAAACATATATGTAGTTCTATCATATACATTGACAGAAACCATATATATAGTTCCATCATATACATTGCAGAAACCAAATATATATAGTTCCACCTTATAAACAGGGCCCAATCTGTAAGCATCATATAGCCTACCTCCATGGATATATTGTTTTTGTGAAGTCTGTGTATTGTTATTTCCAGCCTGTAGATCCTTTGCCAATCCACCAATCTCTGGGTCATATTGCATTAGAATGTGTTGCTTGCTTAATCACTTTAGTTTCATAATAGTTCAACATTTGTGTTCCCTGTTTTGTAATTTCAGCTTGCAAGTCAATTCATCCCCCGTACAAATGGAAGAAATTCCACCATCTAGTTATAAAAAATGTTTTCTTATTTTGTATTGCCTTACTTGTAGTTCCAGCAGACAGGCTCCTCCAATCATCTGCTGCATCCTTTAAATACCCAGTGCATATATAAGAACCATAAATAATTATTTGGGGGTCATTTTAAAATTGGTGTGTTTTTTTTTTGGCGGGTAAATATTAATTCAGCTTGCAGGGCTATCCTCAACATTCCCCATAACGTATTCCACATAATACATTTATTATCAACATTAGATATAGTCCCTCCTTATATTTACATTTGTAGATATTTGTTAGTTTCCTATAATTTGTTGTTCCAGAGCCTGTATCATTTAGTTTGCTTTTCCCCGATATATCACAGCTAGCAGGCCCATCCATCGGACTGAAAGAGGAACCAAGTTCTGTGGTGACCCATTTGAAGTTCCACCCACTATTCATTTCTTAAATTTGTTATATTTGTTGTTTGTTTTGTTTTTGCTAAGACAGCTGGCAGGCCCATCCATTTGACCATTTGAAAGCAGAGCCGAATGCCATGATGAACCATTTCTAGTTCCACCGATTATTCAAATATTTATTATTGTTTCCTATTATTAAATTTTTATCTTGTGTATTATTATTTATAAAGTGTTTCTTTTTTCTTTTTTTTTATATCAGCTGGCAGGCCCTTCCCTTCGACTGAAAGCGGAACCCAGTGCCGTGGTGATCTACCCCAGGACCTCTAGCAGCGCAGGACCGGAAACCAATTCTACCAGCCTGGCACCAGAGTTTGCCTCCAACATCTGAGGAATGCCCTTCGAATATCACCAGGGTGTGCACCTAGCAAGAATGCCCCAATGGGAGTGGACAATAGTGCACGTCGCATGGATCTATTGTGAGATCTCATGTTTGGTCATTATGTAGTGCTTCTCCGAGGTGCGTTTGATAAAAAAAATCATGTGCAGACTTTGCTTCTGACATCAGAAACATGTCCTACTACGTGAGTCCGAACCTGGCAAGTATGCTACGATGGGAGTGGTAAAAAGTGCACTTTACACAAATCGGTTGTGAGATACAATCAAGGGCTTGTTACTGGTGTGTCTCCAAATTTGGCTTCGAACAACTATCACCAGTGTTTGCTTCCAACATAAGAAACATGTCCTACTGTCTGAGTCGGCACCTGCCAAGAATTTTCACTTCACGTGCCATAGTCTGCTTCTAATGTTAACTAATCATCAATTTTTGTTTTCAACATTTGAAACTTACCAGGGCATGCATCTAGCATGAATCAAGAGTGAGATACCATTGGTTTTCATGTAGTGTGTCCGCACTCCGGAGTGCATTTTCTAACAGTCTTCACCAGAGTTAGCTTCCAATATATGAAACATGCCCTATCACCAGGGTGTGCACCTAGCGAGAAATTTAAAATAATGTTCTACATTTTCATCCATAAACAGAATAAATTACTGATTTACAAGGGACATCGATTGATTGTGAAATGTTTGAATGAAATTGAGATTGTTGTGCAATTATGAATCAGTTGTAATGATACTGTACTGTACATTCCATTCCGAATCCTCAAGTTCAATTTTCACCTTCCTTGTTGTTTTATTAAGTGGTATTTGTAGTCACTGTTTCGCACCGTGTTTGATATGAACTGGTTTTTCATCTTTTTATTTAAAAATGTGTTTTACCATGAAGATTAGGAAATAAGATAAGCACAATGTTTACAAATGAATGTTAAACACACTGGCCTGAATTCTTAACATATAATGTAATGAATCACTTCATTTGACATCATATTTTAGTCCGGGATGTAAGATTTAATTTTAAACCATGGAATGAAATACCCTAGCGTTGAGTAAAATCTTCTGCGAATTCAGGCCATTATAGAAGTATACATGCTGTTTATAATAACGTACCTATGTGTTCAATATAATGTGGATTATGAAATGTTTCATGACATTACCTTTGTATGCATGCATATGTAATTACAATTACATATATATGCTCACATACCTCAATTCGTGTTTAATAGCAGTACAAATTGAACGCCCATCTAATGTATATAATGACATACCTGTTGTGATAGACTGGGTGATATATATTTAAAGCATTTTCTAAGTCCAAGGGGGAAGCTGAAGTAAAGTTGGGATCTTTTTATTTATTTACTTTTTTTCAGGGGGAGTGGGGGGGGGGGGGTGGTTGCCTTAATCTGGCAAAATATGTGATGCTATTTTGGGCAAGTGAAATATCGTAAGGGGAAATTCTTTCACATTTTTCGGGATGTAGTTGCTTGAATCAGCCAGTGTTTGAAAAAGATGTGGTGTGGCAAGATTAGTAGAGCGCGCGCTCTCCGATGCGTGGGATCCCGAGTTCGAACCCTGTCCACTGCGTTTGTCCTTCAGCAAGACAATTTATCCACAATTGCTGCTCTCTACCCAGGTGTATAAATGGGGACCCGGAAGGATGGGAACATGTTTCCTTAGCACTGTGTGCGCCTAACAGGCGACTGACTGGAATACTCCCTAGAGAGTGCAAAATGTGCACATAATGTGCAGGAATGATTTCAGTGTGTATCCGTTGACCGGGGTAATAATAATAGTGTAAAGCCCTATGATCCCCACGGGAATAGCGCTATATGAATAACCGTTATTATTATTATGAAGCAGTGTGTATCTGTTGACTGGGGGTAATGATAGTGATGTACAGCACTATGATACTCACATGAATAGCACTATATCAAAGAACTGTTGTTATTATCATTATTGTTGTTAAGCACCCTGGATGGTGCAGAAATAGTTCAGTCATTCCATTTAATTGAACCTTTGAACAATACATGTCAACATGGACATGTACATGTGTACACCTTGATGTGTTTTTGTTTTATAATGGTTTTATTAATCAGCAAATCCATTATAAATCTATGTAGAGTAACAAAGCAAAGCATGAAATACCGCACATTGCTCAGGACAGACAACACAAGACAAATGCTGTATATCTTTTAAAAAGAAACTATGATAATTTCAGAATAACCTTGGTGAGTTTTTTTTAATGGTTTTATTAATCATCAAAACCATAATAACGGTTTTATTAATCATCAAAACCATAATAACGGTTTTATTAATCATCAAAACCCGTATAATGATTTTATTACTTTACTTAACATGTATGTGCATGGTTTGATCAATGAGTGTTGATTATCAAATTTGGACGGATTAGCAATGTATCTTTTTAGACGGTCTAATTTGAATTTCATATGTGTTTGTACATGGCAAAAACTAGGCATGTACATTTAATGATCAATGAATGGTGATTGTCAAATTTGATATGATTAGCAATTTATCTTCTTTCGAGTCTAACTAGAATTATGATTTGATTTATTATCCTCTTTCTGCTTTTTGAGAAGTTTAAGAAATTACGGAATAGTACCGAAAAGAATTGAACAATTCATGCATTTGATTATCTTCTTGATTGCATAGAGATAATTTGGTCAAATAACGCTGATATTAGAACCAGGCTTGACTATATGATGTTAGCTATCATAGTTTTGCAATTGTACAGCCCCTATAATATACACATCAGTAACCTTTCCTATACCAAATTCTTTATTCTTTCAGTACTATTTAAATATGATTATACCTTTCTACATTCTACGCACTTCTATTTACCTATACTTGAAGTGCATCTAATCTATGCTAGACGTTATAGAACGCTTCTATTACATTGCATGTTCTTGAATGCTAGAAATAGAGTATTTAATGTAAGATGAAGTAAATATTGGTAGACAGATACAACCATATATATTTTAGAACTGTTTGACCAGTCTGTGGTTTATTATAGTTTCTTGTAAGTGGATATTCCAATTCATGTCTCTTTCTCCTGTAAAAAAAAAATCAGGAAAAAAAATCAACAACTCTATTCTCTGCCAATACATGTATGTATATATATCTTATACTTTGTATATATCATATTATTTTTCTAAAAAACTGGCTGCTGAGTTTAAGCCTCTGTGATTATGCTCGGAGCACTTTGAGACTTAACTGTAATGAAGTGCGATATAAAAATTTGACAATTATTATTATTACTTTCTCTCATTTCATTTGGAAGAAAATAATCTCACATTCTAACTGCTCAGCACACAGGGGTGTCAAACATGGACGTAGATGAATGAATAGATCATCCCCCCTGATGAATAGGTTTCAACGACAGATCTATGCCCATGGTGTCAAACCTGCACAAGTTTTGTGGATGTATGGAAAGGGTTTATGCAATTTTTGTTTAGGGCATGATTACTCATTAGGCTTTATTCAATTGTTCAATAATGTTCGTATAAAATGCATTCTCCATAAACCCCAGTCAAGTATTTTAAGGACCAGTCCGGGGGGGGGGGTGTTGCACAAATTCATGCAAGTCAGAACATGTGACTAAAGCCAAGGTAATAACGCTCTGAGCGCTTTGGGACTTTGGTGATAAAGCGCTATATAAAAATGGATATTATTATTATTATTAAATAATTATATGCGCAAATCTGATTGGTTCAAATTTGCCTCTAAGAAGTTCTGACTTTACAATCGATTGGAACTCTTTTTGCAACACCTCCTGAACTAGTTAATAGCTGTTAATCATTACGTTAAATCTGACAAAGTAGTTCTATCTGGTGATGCTTGGAATTTGTGCTGCGATTTGAAAAATTAAGATGTTATAGCAATATAGTCTAGACTGGTTGGTTCCATTAATATCGAGACTACCACTCAGTATATCAGGTGTTTGAAGAACAAAAAAATGTATTGTGCCTTCTACAGACAGGGTTAATGAACAAATGGTTAGTTTTTCTACATATTATATAGGTGATTGAAAATATGTAATTGTTTTCTATTAATGTGACTTTTTTATAGGTCTTTGTTACAACTCTGTGTGTTTGTATGCGTATGTTTGTCTTTTTTAAGTTGTAAAAAAGGCATTGTACCATGCAAGTTGAATTTTTAAGCAAAGTTGAGTGGCCGCTATGACGTTGTAGGATATTAAGAAAAACCTTTATAATTTTGTTTGGTGCTTGTACATTTTTGCGTAAACTTTAAAATGTATCTTTACATTTATAGAGTGGATGCACATTGTCATGAACAATCTGTGAAGTAGCAAATGTAAAAATCTCAGGGATGGGAAAATTACTTTGTTTTTCCCTCTTAATTTAGAATTAAATTCTTAATTTTGTTATTATTAATCATTGTTATAATCAATACAGTTATAAAGTAGCTAAAAGGGCATTACACATTGGCTATGGCAGTGCTACACACTAACTTTGGCACAGTCAAGCAAGTAAAAAATTAATTTCTCTAAAATTTGGAATGGCCCAAAACAAACAAACGAATACTAGCCCCCTAATTTGATTCATTTGTTAACTGTCTACTTTTCAAACTGCATTACGTTATGAATGAGGCTCAGACATGGAAGAATACATTTGATTTTCTCTTTATGTCTCACTGGCGGTTTGAAAATCTAGTTGCCGTATTCGCCCACTAATGTAATTTTGAAATGAAATTCATGCAATTTTACTCTTCCAAAAAGAATTTGTACTGACCCCAAGGGTCATCAGATGAGTCCGAGTGCCAGTGTCAAATATAACATACATATAAAACCCTTGTAAGCCATGTGTGAAGTCTATGGAAGGAAAATATATATCAGAAACAATGTGCAATGTGTCACATCTGCAGTGTAAACACAGTTTTTGCTTATGGTAGTTTTTGCTTAAAACACCATTTTAAATAGTAAACAATAATTGAAAAGATTTTGCATGTGTGTACATGTATCTGTTTGGTTCTAATTCATGTTCGTAGGTGCTGCCTTACATGTTAATCTGGTTATTAGATTTGAAACAATATTTGGTAGCAATTTTGTGTGGCAACATATGAAATGATCAAAATTGCAGCCTCTTCATATTCTGTACATGTATATTTTGGCTAGTTTTGATTGTTGTGTTTACGGTATGTTTTGTAGTTTGGATAAAACTATCTCATTTATGGAGTATTATTTTGTATTATTTGAATTGCTTAAATCAATGTTCTTCAATCTATACAAGGAACATGTGTATAGTACAGTAACCTATTGTCTACAGGAACCTGTTGAGCCATGATGTATTACGTCTTTGGAAAACTTATTTTGTATGCAAACGTTCTTTAATGTAATGACTGAAAAAGAGCAAAGATGTAATGATGTAATTCGTATTAACCTGATAAATCAATTTTTTCCTTCAGAATGATTAGATGTATAACTATAAGATTAAGAATGTGATTTTTAAAAATTGTTGTTAAATATTTGTGCTGTTTTATTTTGTAACGTTAAATGTGAAACTCAAGATTAATTTATTTTCAGAGAATTTTATGATATTTTAGTCGAGAATGATATTATGGAGAAATAATATTATGTGAAATGATGAACGGAAACGTGCTGCAATAAAAATACAATTTTTTTATTGCATCATTATACAACATTGTGAAGCATTATTTGTTTTATCTGATGTGAATGAACTTGTCATGCGATGGAATACAGGAGTTTGGCTGGGGTAGGGGTGGGGGTCCCCCTTACCTGCAAAATAGGCAGAAATTCTTATTTCAGATTCATTTTTTGTCATGTTTTACAAAACACCTTGGCCCATTGCAGAAAGAGATGCAATCGATTGTAAAGTTGCAATTGATTGCAAGTCAGAAAATGTGTACATATCAACCAAATCCAATCAGATTTGTGCATTTAGTCAAATGATCGGACTTACAATTAATTGCAACCTTACAATCGATTGCATCTCTTTCTGCAACGGAGCCCAGGGCCCCGGTTTTTTTTTTTTTTTTTGAAATAGTATTTTATTTTTCTCTCAAACAAACAAATTTACAACGTAAATCATTTGCAATACAAAACAAATTCTTTCAACAAATTCATATCAATACTCATAAATTATTATTTACAATCCACATACAATTAAGTGTTACCTAAACGATAATCATGCTCTTACTCTACAATTCATATTTTCTGTATGTTTTCTTTTAACATTTTCCAACCACTTTTCGTTTAATTTCATGTTAGCAAGATCTTAATGTATGTAATTTGAGAGAATATTATAATTTAAGTACAACACTGTTTTTTTTATTTGAAAGTGTTTCATTCTCTCTCAAATCATTATTTTCCAGAGAACACTTTTAAAAGTACAAATGTGGATCAACCAAAGCTCTTATCAAAATCATCATATCCAGTTAAAAAATAAAATTTAAAAACATGTCAAAAGCCAACAAACTAACAATTGTGTACACCATTACATATAAATTTGCAACCTATCAACATAAATAGAATGATAATCATTATAGTGTTTGAGAGAAAACCTATATAAAAAAAGGAAAACAATGGAGAGATAACAGAAAAAAGAAAAGAAGAAAAAAAAAAAAAAAAAAAAAAAAGGGGGGGGGGGTGGGGGGGGGGGGGGGGGAGGGAGGCGGTAGTAAGAAAAAAAACAAAAAACAGTACTTGGTGTCTCTGTCTCATACCCTAGGCAGAGAGTGTGTTCCATTTTCTGTAATGGATTCGCAAAATCCCTCTCTGTTCAGCTATCTTTCTTTCTTCCTCTTTATTTTTCAATAATGTATCTTTAATATCTCTTATAGTTGGAGGATAATCTTTCGTTCTACTATTAATAAATATCATACTTTTTATCAATAGTATAACGTGATTTAATAATTGGTCTTTTCCTACATTGCTAACCTTAATTCCCACATGGACCCCTTTCCAATCTATATTTGCTAATTCTTTTAAATCAAACTCATTACCGCAGTCTACCCAGATCATTCTTACCTTTTCACAAGAATAGAACAAATGTTCATAGGTTTCCTGCATTTTATGACAAAACGAGCATAAATTACTATTCCCCATATGAAAAGTAAACATATGTTTGTTTGTATAAATAGGGATAGAGTAATTTAAATTGAAATTCCCTTAGTGTACTATTAAGCGTGGATTTTCGGGAACGTACAAAAATATTTTCATTATCCTTTCCAAAAACATTATATAAGTGTTCTATATTGCGAACTGCAAAAGACTTCTCTACCCTTAAATTTAACAAATGTTCATATATACCTTTTGAAGTTATATCACGTAATGAATAATCTTTTTCATTCAATCGAAACTCCACATTCAATGCAGTATCTTCCATCACATTATAATTTCTACTTAACAATTGTTTCCATATAAATGGTATATTTTCAAAAATCTGTTTTACTATGTCAATTTCTGACCTATCTAATCCTAGTCTAATGAATTCATGGAGAGATTTTATTCTTCCTTTACTGTCGACTATATCATGTATTTTATAAATATTTTTCAAAAATAATGTTTCATTATAATAAATTTGTCCATTAATTCGAATGTATCTATTATTAAAAACAATTTGATTTCTACTTCCAGTTTCTTTTAACAAAAAATCTTTTGAACCTATCCAAGCTTCTAACATTTCCCTATAAAAAACCGGAAGTGACAAGTTCAATAAATCAAATGAACTATTACAAAAAAACACCAACAGACCTCCTACTTGTCGAGTCAAGAATTTAAAAACTCTTTTCCATCCCATCATTGATTCCCCCTCAAAAAGTCTCTTAATCCACATTATTCTCTGTGTCCGAATAAACAATTGAAAATCAATCATTTTTAGACCCCCCTTTTCATATTTCAAAAAAGTAACTTCTCGTTTAATTGCAGGAAGAGTTACGATTGATCGTAAGTCCCAAAATTGATCGTAAATGGCCTTAGTGCTCGTAATTTACGATCAATTCCAAATTTACGATCAATCCTAGCTATTGCAGAAAGAAGTTACGATTGATATTAATCGTAACTATTGGTCGTAAGTTTTAAAATTGATCGTAACTTTACGATATGTAAAAAGGTCCTGATAACTTTACGATCAATCCTATCTAAGGGGATGTACATGGACAAACATACCAACATACACACTCATTCAAGCACATAAATACTGATAAGACTCATCCTTATTCACTCATACAGTGTTACACATTGATTCATACATACATGCATACAATACAGACATATACACATATATACATACATAAACACACACATATGCATAATTATATCCACACACTTTTTTTTTTTTTTTTATGATTTTTTATTCCTCCAAAATGAACATGTACATTTACAGTAGAATATATATAAACAAAATATGTCCAATTTGAACATCTTGAACAGAGAATACAAATTACAATTATGAGATAAAGTATTAATAATTACCTTACATAAACAATTACAACTCTTACATCACATACTTCTGAACTGCAATCGAATAATAATAATTGGAGGTTTTTAAGCTATGATAAAAAGAAAAACAAAACAAAAACAAAACACCCTCTACCCCCTCCCCCCCCCCCCCGCCCCCACCCATACACACACACACACACACACACAAACACACACACTTACGCTCATTCACACGAACGCGTACTAAAGATGCACTAATAAAACAATTATTATGTAATATAAAGACCACCATCCCATAATGTAAGTACTTAAGCTGAACTAATAGTTTGATTGGGGTCTCCTTCATTATACTTGAAACATATTTATAATTGATTTCCATGACATATACCATTTTTATTTTATGAGTGAACCTCGTATATATATACAATTATTATTGTATGTTCATGATTACTTTGAAGAATTGTGTCTCTGTGTGTACGTGTACAGTGTCTTACTATCTGTTCAGTGGGTGCACTATCGTCTGCTTTGAATGACGTGTTTTGTGGAACATGTGTATGTATGGGTACTCATCGGAACGCGATTGTGGCCATTTTTTATGATAGTTTTAAATAAATGTATTTTTATTCTTGTAATTAAATATATGTCCTACCCTAGCAGCTGTGGTTTTTGTGATTTTAAATTGATAAATGATAATGTTTATTATGTCAAAATTATATGTATGTAGTTTTATACACAGGACTATGTTTTAAAACAGTGTGTACTGACCCCGTACTGACCATGTCATCCTGTATAAATATATTCAATAAATAAATAAATAAATAATGAACGTCCACATGATCAGCTGATATGAATTACGTGTGAACATTCCGAGGTAATGACATGTCATTTGACCGAGTAATGTGCGAATTGCAACTCCCCTTCTCATTACACCAACGTCATTCACAGTTGGAATTCTCCAATAGAGATTTTCGAAATCTAAATGCTTCAAGCATACATCATAACAACTTAGGCGTTCTGAAAACCAAAACCTGTTCTTAAATTGGTGATATGAATACAACGAGGTATGTGAAAAAACACTCGGAAGTTTGTCATTTGTGGACACTGCTAATATATCATTTTTAAGTAATTTATGAGTCTAGAAGTTAAGTAGACACAAGTAAAAACATATACAATCACTATTCAGATAAAACATTACTGCTGTTTAAAGGGGTAGTTCAGTTTTGGTAGAGAGGGCGCTGCACAACACAATTTATTTGTGAGGTAACAGAAAACTGAGTGTCGGATGTGAAAGAACATGCAATTTTAATGGCAGAATGAACTTTATTTGGTCAAAATTGGTTCAGAAATGGCTGAAATATCAATACATATATCCGATCGTATTTATTTGGGCCCCAAATAAATACGAATATAAAAAAAAAAATAAAAAAAAATGCTTACACTTTTTCAAAGATGTTTAAAAGCGGTTTTTAAATAGTTGTTGATAATCTCTCTATTTAATCATTATTTCAACAAAACATCACATGCGTAATTTTGTATGAAAAATGGTTGAAACCAATGCCTCATTAGAGAGCGCCCTATTGTGTTTTAATGGCGCTTTTTGAATGATAACAGGCTTTCTACCTAGTCGTTTGTATTTTTGTATACCTTTCGAGCATGGTGGGGTTATAAATATTAGTGTGTAATGTTACTGTGCAGGTTTTGGTTGCTAAAGTTCAGCCTTACCAAAACTGTACTACCCCTTTAATGCCCAGTCTTGTTTATATCTATCATTATAATATTCAATTCAAACATATAAAGAAACTGACCAGAAATATATAATGTGATTGAAAAAGAGCAAAGAAAATGGGATTTCAACGGGATTCGAATCCGAGACCTCCGGATTGCTAGTCCGGTGCTCTTACCGACTGAGCTATAGAAAACCCTAGTATGGCGCTCGACCCTGAAACCCCTTCATTTTCATTGCTCGAGTGGTCAGAAGCTATCATAAACCTGACATAAACCCGAAGGATAGAAATCACATTTGTGATAAATATATGCGAGGGATCACCGACGTGATGCAGTGCAGCTTATTAAATAATTGATTCAAACACATAAATAAACTGACCAGAAATATATAATGGGATTATAATATTCAGTGAAATATTCCATAATTTCACTTTCAAAAGAAGCAACACACATAATATAGCCAGCTCCCTCCAAGGAAAAGTCATATGTTGATTAATTTAACATGTTTAAGTTCAGGATTACTTACTCCATCCTGTACTTTGACAAAGAATATGATTATAATTAAACATACATTAAATCGGACAAAATTCGCAAACAATAATTTTCGTAACGCTGAGTTTGGAATTAGAACATGAAACTTATATCAGAAATGATTATCGTTCAGATAGAGTAATCCCAAGTGTCATGTTTATACTAGTGGGATGAATTCGGGCTGCGTTCTTGAGTTCGGAATTGTCGGTTTCATGTCGAGGTTCATTCAAATATTATAGGGGTCGTATCGGTCTTGATTCGGCCGAATGAAAACCGAATTCGCGCTCAGAATAGAGACCGAATGATTTTTGGTGTGACTGCTAGCCCCAGTTCGGTCTCTTGTCGGAGCCCGATAAAGCGGAAATTTGTAATTTAGTTCGGTTTGGTGTCGGTCTGGGTTCGGTCTTGCGGTGTGACTGGGCTATTAGAGCTGCAACGCTCGAGAATTGGCATCGTTTGGACACACATTTTGCAATTCTCGAGAGTTGCAATTCTTAAGAATTGCAACTCTTAAGAATTGGCTTTTACCGTGTGGACACAACTATTAATGTTATGCAGGGCCCGCTGAAAGAGCAGTGTTCGTCACTGAAGCGGCTATACCCTGGGTAAATAAAACGTTGTTATTTTTATTTGTATAATTATAAGAGAGAAATGGGGAGATCATTCATTAATTTCGTATCATCACACAACTTCCTGCCAATGGCAGGCAAAATATTAGAATTTGAATAGGAAAGTAGGCTTATGTCTCGGGACATATATATGATAGCATAGTAGCGGTGCCACTCGCTATTATTTTTTTAACAGGATGAAGGTTATCTTTTTCAGTAAACCCTACTGCCATTGCCCATTGATCAATGAAACCTATCTTGTCATAGTCCATGAATATTTCGTTAAGTTTCGAGTCCACTTCGCGACAATACCAGTCGTTCAGAGACAGCACAGGGAGACTCAAGTCTAACGTATTCGCGCTTTTCACCACGACTACACTCTGGGGACTCCGTTTGTGTAGTCTCTCCACAGCAGCACGTATACCCCGCACGCGATGTTCGTAGATGCTCATATTCATTGAAGCTAGATGTACCCATATGGTGAAGACGAAGACGGTGTCTGGAGTGGCGACTAATTCATCCAGGCCTTCTTCGATGTACTTGACGTCCTTTGCCTCGGTCCAGTTGTTGCGGATTGGGTAGCCGTGGTGACGAAAGTGCAAGGTGAAGTTGTTTTCCTCATCCCTAGCCATCAAAGGACCAACCTTCCAGTTGTACTGCTTATAGGGAGGATGTTGCTTCAACGTTGTCTTCAGTGAACTCACCAGGTAGTCGTAGTACTGTCGCAGCGTGGAATCGCCATGGAGATACACCGTTTTGTTACGGAGGCACCTACGGGTGTCATCGTCGCTGAACGTGGGAAGCTTGCAGTGGTTTGAGTACCATTTCTCTTTATAGAAATACCCCGCCGCGATAGGAGCAGTAAAGTTGTGAACACCAACACGACATGGAGCAAAGCGAGCCGCATCAGAACACACTTGGGGATCGCCTTCAATTAAGAAAATGATAACGTACATGAAATATTTTGTAATAAACCCTCTCCAAAAGTTGGAAACCCAACTTTGACCGATCACAACCCTCTTATTGTTAAATTATAATTTTGTATTTTTGTATCATTGTAGAGTAATTACATTTTATTGCATGATTATTTTACTTCTTTTGAGGGCATCATTTAAAGGCCTGCTAACTTATCTTTTCACTACTTTCATACTTGTTATAATTATGTAAGCAGGTTAAGAACGGTCGAGCTAATATGGGGGAGGATTAAAAGTATAATAATGTATGTAGTCAATACTAGTCATTATGTTATCAGGGGTGTGCAGGATGGTCGGACTTTAAAGGGATCTAGTCAATTTGTAGAAAAGTGCAAAAAATGATGAGTGATTAATCAAATGTGTATTAGTGTGATCCGATATGTTCACAGAGTAATGTGTGAAAATGTCACGATAATTGGATGTTTTGGGGCCGAGAAATTAGCAAAAAGTGATACTAGCGAAGTGATATTCACTAACGCTTGCACTTACAGTACTTTGTACACTACTTAAATTAGCCCATAGACAGTTTAACATCTTAACACTTCAATCGTAAATATCTTTTGAAAAAAATGGGGGAAAAAAACCAAACCTGTCCCGTGCTGTTATAGAGTGGATTTTCAGAAAGAGCATAACAAATAATGTCCAAATACTGAAAATCAAATGAATATGTTAAGTATTGGCTAAGATATGCCCATCCGAATGATTATTTTTGCCAACAGGCAATCAGTGTTATAATGCTCTGGTTCATAACTTTATGAACCAGTGCACTATAACACTGATCGCCCATTGAAGTAAAATTCATTAGAATGGGCATATCTCAGCCAATACTTAAAGGGGTAGTACAGTTTTGGTAAGGCTGAACTTTAGTAACCAAACCTGGACAGTAACATTATAAACTAATAGTTATAACTCCACCATACTAGAAAGGTATACAAAATTACAAACGACTAAGTAAAAAGCCCATTATCATTAAAAAAAGAGCCATTAAAACACAAGAGGGCGCTCTCTAAAAAGGCATTGGTTTTAATCATTTTTCATACAAAATTATGCATGTGATGTTTTATTTAAATCATGATTAAATAGAGAGATCATCAACAACTATTTAAAAAACGCTTTTGAAAATCTTTGAAAAAGTGTATGCATTTTTTTATTTTTTGAAAAATTCATCTAATCATTTGGGCCCCAAATAATTATAAGATCATAAATATTATTGATATTTCAGCCGTTTCTGGACCGATTTTGACCAAATAAAGTTTATTCTGCCATTAAAATTGCATGCTCTCTCAAATTCGACACTCAGTTTTTCATTACCTCACAAACAAATTGTGATGTGCAGCGCCCACTCTACCAAAACTAAACTACCCCTTTAACATATTCAATTGCTTTTCGGTATTTAGACATGATTTGTTATGCTCTTTCTGAAAATGAAGTTCAAATTTGAAAAAAAAATAAAAAATTATGACGTCATGGCTTCTGTACTCTATTGTTAATATGAATATGACAAAGTATGATAGAACCTCTAGAGTTCCAAGCAAGTTTTGACGATTTGGACAATGTTACTAGGTCACTTTCAAGGGATCAATTAGTAACTTTGTTGACGTGTGCAAAAAGTGTTGAATGGTTGATAACATGTATATTTATGTGATCTGAAATGTCCACTGAGTAATGTGTGAAAATGTCAAGTTAAATAGATATTATATGGACAAGTTATAATGGATATTATATGGATAAGTATTTACTGAAATTGCAAATTGATATTTGCTGACTTATTGCACTAACTTTTTGTACGGTTATAACATTCCAGAAGATAATTAAAAATCAGACCACTAATTCAATGGTAAACATATTTTTAACGCCTGAAAGGTTCATACGAAAAAATTAAACTTTTTCCATATTTTATTTGTAAGACGAAAACAAAAAGATATGAATAAATCATTAGAGTTCTAAGTAAGATGTGTGGACTTTAAAGGGATAGTACAGTTTTGGTCAAACTGAATGGTAGTAACCAAAACTTGCACCATATCATTACATATCACACCATAACTATTCATTATAATTCCACCATGCCCGATATAGGGAGTGTAACACATTGGTTTCACTCCACGTTTTATAACAAATTGTGAATGTGATGTTTTGTTAAAATAATGATTTAATAGACCTGATAGAGAGATCATTAACGACTATTTAAAACATCTTTGGTATATTTTCGAAAAAGTGTAAGTACATGTATTATGTATTTTTTGTTTTAAATTTTTGAATAAATGTGGGACCCACATTTATTCTAATCGAATGTATTATTGATATTTCTGCTCTTTCTGAACCGTTTTTGACCAAAGAAAGTTTGTTTAATTTTGTTTTTATTATGTGCTCTTCCAAACATTACACTAAGCTTTCCATTACCTCACAAAATATTTCATATTTTTTGAAGCGCCCTCTATACCAAAACTGAACTATCCCTTTGTTACTAGATCCCTTTAATTTGGGGAGATGCATCTTACCTGCCATTGCCGTGACATTGACACAATGTGTTCCGTTGGGTTTCAGAACTTTCTTTACCCTGGCAGAAGAAAAGGAAACATATTGGTCAGTTATTTTTTAATTTAACAATTATATAAATATTTATTTTGATTAACTTTGTACTTTATGTACAATGGTTCATTGTATAATTCAATTTGGTTTTGTTAATTTGTTTACACCTTTGTACTTTGTGTATAATTATGTTGAAACAGTGTAGAAAATAAAATATATCAAAATATCAAATATCAAATATTTAACATATCCCTGAAATTCTAATAAAATCTTTAATCTTAACATTATAATTCTTTTATTCAAGGGTTCTATGCGATGTTTAATAGCTAGAACCTAAAACGTGTTCATAATTAAGCTGATAGGCTATAGCGTGGTAATAACTATTACAAACTCTGATACTTTAAATTGAAAAGAAAATTGTCGACTCATATCAAAATAATAGTAACTGGAACAGTTTAAAGGGGTAGTACAGTTTTGGTAAGGCTGAGCTTTAGTAACCAAAACCTGCACAATAACATTACAAACTAAAAGTTATAACTCCACCATGCTCGAAAGGTATATAAAATTACAAACGACTAAGTAAAAAGCCTATTATCATTCAAAAAGAGCCATTAAAACACAATAAGGCGCTCTCCAAAAAAAAACCATTGGTTTCAACCATTTTTCATAAAATAAATTATGCATGTGATGTTTTGTTGAAGTAATGATTAAATAGAGTGATCATCAATAACTATTGAAAAACCTCTTTTGAACTTTTTTGAAAGAGTGTTAGCATTTTGTAAAATTTTAAAAAAATCATCGAATAAACTGGGTCCCAGATTTATTCCGGTTGGATACATTTATTGATATTTCAGCCGTTTCTGAACTGATTTTGATCAAATAAAGTTTATTCTGCCATTCAAATCTATTGCTCTTTCACATTTTGCACTCAGTTTTTCATTATCTCAGCAAAAAATTATTTCGTGCAGCGCCTTCCATACCAAAACGGAACTACCCCTTTAATCATAAACAAAAGCGCACGAAGACAACGAAATGTATAACTTCAAACAAAACAAAAACGATACAAGAAGTTCTTACTCGGCAAAGAGTCCATTTTCCTCCTTTTTGATGATATTTCGAATAAGCGATGGGCCGTATTTATGGTTTGAATTTGTCCAGGCGAAGTCCGAACAAGATAAATTGGCCCGAGTCGGAGCGGTACAGAACCACGGGGCACCAATTCGCGTATTGGAGAGGTCACACGTGTTTTTCTAGAAATGATACAAATACACGTTCATCTTTACGCAATATGTAGACATTTGAACGAAAGAAACAAATTACTTTAGGTTTATCAGGTCAAGTTCGTCAGAACAGCAAACAAACAAATTTAGCACGAAATTGACTGACGATGGGATCACAATTGAACTTTTCAAGCACGCGATCACCAAGTCATGTCATGCAGAAATGAAAAAGGGAGCACCCATTATTTAAAAAACAAATTAAAAAGAGCATTCAATTTAGCGTGGAAAATTCCATGGTCAGCGTTAAGGCATAGGTATATCAAACATTCAATTTGGTTTGATACAGATAAACGCGAACTCGTCTTGTTCTTCTGCTAGTTGTTATGTTAATTCATCATTTAAACATAAAATATTGTTTTGTTTTTTGTGTATACTCCACGTAAAGATATACACTGGGGCTCAGGGCAATTGAGCCCCCGAAAATGATAAATGAGTCGTTGTAAATTTGCAAAGAGTTCAAAGTTTAGAGTGCTATTATCATGCAGATGAACTATCAAAGTAGACCCCGTAAAATTTGTTTGAAATTTTTCCCTTGGTATATTTATATAACTATTGGGATAGTTGAGTTTTGGTATAGAGGGCGCTACACAAAATAATTTTTTGTGAGATAATGAAAAACCGAGTGTCAAATTTGAAAGAGCATACAATTTTAATGACATACTAAACTTTATTTGATCAAAATTGGTTAAGAAATTGCTGGAATATCAATTAACATAAATATTTGTAATAATTATGGGGCTCCACAATTATTATATAATTTTGAACCAGCCGTTAAAATGTTTTTTAAAAATGCATCTTCTTTTCAAAAATGTATATACATAAGAGGTGTACAGATTACTTTAATTTTCGATTATTCGCGGATGATATTCGAATCTATTTCATTCTTTTCCGTCTGGAACTAAATATATTGACTTAAAGGAGGTTAAAAACAATTTATTAGCTGTTTTTAAATGGTGTAATGTTAACAAATTAACAATTAACACCTCTAAAACAAAAACCGTAGTTTTCAAAAGTAAACGTAGACATGTGGAAATAAATGGGAATATTATTATAGGAACAGATATGATATAACAGGTACATTCTACTTCTTTTGTAGGAGTTAATATAGAGGAAAACCTATCATGGCAACAAAAAAAAACATATTGAGTGTGTCTCTTCTACAATGAGGAAAACATTTATATATATTTAGAACTAGACAATTTGTACCCAGACAAATCTTGCACTTATTATACAGGGTGGCTCAAAAAAACGGAACGGGGCACTTCCCAAAATATAGTTACAAATGTAGTATGTCCATCGGATAGGGGGTCTTTTCAAATGAACAACGAGACCAAGAACAGTCAATTTGGTCGTGTAGTTTTTGTTTTAGGACGCTGTGAGTGACACCATGTCAGGTTCTCTTTTTTGTTAATTTTTACCGAGCCAGTGCCAGGGGCGTCGTTCACGGGGGGGGGGGGGGGGGGGGGGGGATGGGGGGATATATCCCCCCAATATTTCAGGTGGGGGGATGGCCTGTATTATCATCCCCCCCCCCAATATTTGGGGTTCAAAAATATATAGAAGCTTCCGGGGGCTTCGCCCCCTGGACCCCCAATAAGCTTTCCAATGTGGGTATCCCTTGACTTATTCTATTCAGGGTTCCATCAGGATGATTGCAATCGACAGTAGTTATCTATCAGGCTAAAATTCATCCATACTTGGACAGTGCCCTCATCATAACAGGATGCTTGCAATGTGCACTTAATAATCTTCCAATCTCTAAACAGCTAATTCAAAAGCCAATTAACTAAAGAATAGTTAACTCTATATTTACATAATTATAGACAACATCTTTATATCTGGATATTACAAATCCCAAAGCTTCCGGGGGCTCCGCCCCCTGGACCCCCAATAAGCTTCCCAATGTGGGTATCCCATGACTGATGTTATTCAGATGTTCAGGGTTCCATCAGAATGCTTGCAATATATGTATCTATCAGGCTAAAGTTCGTATTGGACAAAACCCAGCTCATAACATGATGCTTGCAATGTGCACTTAATAATCTTCCAATTTCTAAACAGCTGAATTCAAAAGCTTTGCCCCCCCCCCCCCCCCCCCCCTCAGCCATAAAAACCCGGGCACGCTGCTGGGTTGTCGCTTCACTCCCTCGCCAGAGATGGTCAAAATGACGAATCATCCCCCCCAATGACGAGAAGAAATCGACGCACTTGGCTTGATACATCGCACGTACCGCCTTTCATAGCGTTGAACAAGGCGCGCCATTGTTAGTGTGCACTCAGCCGTGTGCCGAGAGAATGGGCATGTTCGCTCAATGGTATTACGGGCAGGGAGTGCGATTTAACTGGCATTGACTAGGTAAAAATTCACAAAAATAGGCACCTGACATGGTCTCACCCACAGCGTCCTAATACAAAAACTACACGACCAAAATTACTGTTCTTGGTATCGTTGTTCATTGGAAAAGACACCCTATCCGATGGACATAAATATTTTGGTACTATATTTTGGGATGTGCCCGTTCCGTTTTTTTTGGGGCCACCCTGTATAACACTCTTATTCTTCCGCGTATGACGTACGGCCTAGAAGTCTGGGGAAGTACATACCATTCATATCTACAATCTGTATTTTTGTTGCAAAAGAAAGTAGTACGTGCAATCTGCTTCAAAGGACCTAGCTAGGGAACATACTGGCCCTTTAGTTCGTAATTTGCAAATGTTAGATGTTTATAAATTGTACAAATTTGCGATTGGATCTGTAATGTATGACCTAATAAATCACAATCTGCCCCATGATGTTACTGATTATTGTCTTAAAGTTGAGCATTGTTATGATACACGACTAAAACAAAACTTGAATTATAAGCCAACATAAATCAAATCTGAAATTGGTAAACAATCCATGTCATAATATGCAGGTAGTATAATTTGGAGAGGGTTCCCTAATGATATGAAATATATAAACTCACGTAACACTTTTCGCAAATCTTTAAAAAAATATCTCTTAGCGAATGACATTGAATGATTCCACAGCTTGTAAATGTATATTTGAGACATTACTTCTGTAAATATTGTAAAAATGCTGCAAAATTTAAACATTGTATTATAATAATATTGTATATATTGTAATATTGTATGATGCTATTCATTGTATTAATATTGTATTATTTGTATGATAATATTGTAAAAGGACTGGCCTCGACTAGCCTGCTTGGCTATTGTTGGTTCTTTTTTTACCAACTATAACAAAATAGTTGTTGGTTATCTCTCTATCTAATCACTATTTCAACAAAGCATCACATGCACAATATTGCATGTAATGAGTTTTTAGAGAGCGCCCTCTTGAGTTTTTAACGGCTCTTTTTGAATGATAACAGGCTTTTTACTTAGTCATTTGTAATTGTTCATTTCTTTCGACCATGGTGGAGTTATAACTATTAGTTTGTAATGGAATGGTGCAGGTTTTTGTTACTAAAACTCAGTTTGACTAAAAAACTGTACTACCCCTTTAACTTCGTATAAACTAAAACTCAACTAACCCTGTAGTACTGACAGTACCTATCGGTTATGTCTATCAGAATAAAATTCCTCAAATATACAATTCAGTCAGCCACATTATGTGGTTACCCTTCCATAATGTTTTCATTCACTAAATAGAGTCATCCTTTCCGTTTATTTTCATTCTATTGTATCGTTATTCAAGTTGCCCATTATATTTGTCCAGGTTTTCTTTCTCTATTGTATTGTTTTTGCATGATTCCTTTATTTTAAAGGGGTAGTACAGTTTTGGTAAGGCTGAGCTTTAGAAACCAAAACCTGCACAATAACATTACAAACTAATAGTAATAACTCCACCATGCTCGAAAGGTATAGAAAATTACAAACGACTAAGTCAAATGCCTATTATCATTTTAAAAAAGAGCCATTAAAACACAAGAGGGCACTCGCTAAAAAAAGCATTGGTTTCAACCATTTTTCATACAAAATTATGCATGTGATGTTTTGTTGAAATAACGATGTATAGATCATCAACAACTATTTAAAAATCTCTTTTGAAAATTTTAGATTTTTTGTTAGCATTTTGTAATTTTCTTTTTAAATCATCAAATAAATCTGGACCCCAGATTTATTCCGATCGGATATCTTTAGTGATATTTCAGCCGATTTCAGCCGGTTTCTGAACCGATTTTGATCAAATAAAGGTTATTCTGTCATTAAAATTTCATGCTCTTTCAAAATTTACACTCAGTTTACATTATCTCACCAAAAAAATTATTTCGCCCAGCGCCCTCTATACCAAAACTAAACTACCCCTTTAACTGTATTCTCGTACATGTTTTTGAATCACTCAATTACCAATTTTGTGTTAATTTTACTCATACAATGTCTTGTATTATATATTAATTGACTATGGTAGGTCATACGTGAACGATTACATCTTAAGTTTATACCCCGCCTGTATATAGAAGACTCAATATTTGTACATTTCGTTGTAATAAATAAAAATGAAGTATTTCAACTTGAACAAAACAATCATTGCCCAGTTTCTTTTAGTGCTGTGTTTATTAAAAATTATTCAACTTGATTGCCTCTTCGGACATGTCGGGAAAAAAAGTAATTCTGCAATACCTGTAATTAGCACAATGATGATATTTATCCAACTAGCATGTGAGTAAAACAATCAGTGCCCAGTTTCTTTTAGTGCTGTTTTTATTAAAAATTATTCAACTTGATTGCCTCTTCGGACATGTCGGGAAAAAAAGTAATTCTGCAATACCTGTAATTAGCACAATGATGATATTTATCCAACTAGCATGTGAGTAAAACAATCAGTGCCCAGTTTCTTTTAGTGCTGTTTTTATTAAAAATTATTCAACTTGATTGCCTCTTCGGACATGTCGGGGGAAAAAATGATTCTGCAACACCTGTAATTAGCACAATGATGATATTTATATAATTAGCATGTGAGTAAAGTGTACAGCCGAGCTTTCGAATCGGCAGATCCTTCGTCTTGGGCTAAAATGACAAGTACTTTACTGAAACATGAAGCTAAATACATAACAACAGGTTGTAGAAGGTTGGAATTGGTACAGGCTAAGGTGAACAAGAACAAAAAGGGGGACAACCAGAGGAGGAGAGGGTAACACAGGAGCAAGCGAGAGTGGGCAGGAACAAACGAAGTACACTGATATATTATGAATATATTATGACTAGAATATTATGAATAGAATACACGTGTGAATTTCGATCAATTAATCAAAGCTACAATTGTAAGTAATATAATATGTGTAGAATATTTTGAGACCATTAATTTATTTCTGACACTCACGCGCCATCATCTTCATTATACGTGGGCAGTTTCTGAGAAGTATTAATTACATTTTCTGTTTGATTTATACCAAAATATTTATATCGATAACATCCTATTGTTGGAAAATGGCAACGTTTCGAGTTTGGTGCCAAACATAACTGTGTTAATTACCTATCATGAGACCCATGGTGTTTGGTAAGATCTGGCAGAAAAATGTTTTTCTTGAATATGACATAAAATAACATGCTGCTGGTGTGTGTCATTTGGTAAATAATTGCCAATTTTGTATAGATAGTCAAACCGGCTGCCAATTCAGACGCCGTATTGGATTTAAAAGTGATGAAAACAAAATGTTTGTAGGTAGGCCCTATATACCTCTGAAATACTGGGTGTTAAATATGACTCTTGGCCCTTTTGATTGTGAATAATTAAAAAAGTATTGCATGAATTTTATCCATATGAAAGTGATCCATTAACTTCATATTTGTCGGAAAAGTGATATTTGTGACTTCAATCAAAGACCAATATATTGTAAGATTCTTGAGAATGATAATTATGTGATAGTTTCATAGAAAATGTATAATTTACCTAGCAAAGCAAAGTAGTAAATCGATGTATGATTTTATCCGATCAGACATGAAGTCCGAATTCGGATACTATTGACTGCGATCAAAAGCATCTACAGATGCTTTAAATCTCAATTTTAAATATCTCCGTAATTAGGGAGACTTTTGACAATCATAACCCATTTCATTCTCATATTATACCATAAGCCGAACATCAAGGTACAAGAGAAGTGTGAAAGCTCTGAGTTGAATTTTGACAAAGTTAATAGTTGAAAAATGTTGCTTGCGTAATTCACGCCTAATTTCACAGAGTTAATCCACGATTTCAAAAGTGGATTCCCAAATTTGGTCAAAATAAACCTTATGTACAAAGTGCGAAGCAGTGTGCAAGTAAATGAGTATGTATATGAAGGTGTATCACAACGCCAATATTCCTTTAAATTCTCCTTTCACCTTGATTTAACCCTAATAAGGCCGGGAGGGCCATTATGCCCCCCCCCCCCTCCGCAATGTTTTCCGTCTGCTCAGGAACGCGTAAAGACGCCCCGCCGCTTGGTGACTTTTTCTTTCGAGTCTTGCGCATCTTTTAAAACAATTTTTTTTTTGAAAATCGGACCTACCATTACAAAGTCACGTGACCTTTTGTCTTTGAATGGCAGCCCGAAAATCGCTATTTAAAAACATCTTTCGGTAAATTTTGAAAAGAGGAAGCATTTAAAAGTTGTTTTACGACTTGTTCAAAATTATCGAATAATAATTGTGGGGCACCACAATTATTACAAATGGTTATGTTTATGGATATTACAACTATTTCTGAATCGATTTTGATCAAATAAAGTTTATTCTGTCATTAAAATTGTATGCTCTTTCAAATTTGACACTCAGGTTTTCCATTATCTCACAAGCATCTTTGGCACTCCGCCTAACATGCCTAAATGCACCATACAAAATCAGATGCACTCACTTTCGGTTCCGGTGGATGAATGTTACAATTCGTATCCTCCCTCGCAGTCTGGTTCCCAGACTTCTTCTCGAAGCGCCCCCCATACCCCCACCTGGAGGGAACCTCCCTCCTGACCCTCCTCAGAACACTGACCGCCTCTGACGGGTAAACCAGGATGACGCGAACGCCTGTCTCACCGGTCCAACGAAGGGTGAATGATGCCTGTTGAATAAAGAAATTGTAAATCACAGAAATTGATTATGCTTATCCCAGTAGCCAGGGACTTGCATCATAAAAGGGTCTTATTATCATAAGGTACATAAGGGCGGAGACGGACGGCAATGCTCACTTTGAGCCGCCGGCTTGGGTGAGCAAAACAAAATAATGATTATGGTAGTATTCTGGTAAAACATAGGGCAAGAAGGAGCAACAGAAGTGAAGATTTTATTTGTTTTTTAGGCTTAAAATATGTACTCTGTGATGCATGGCCTTGGCGTACAAGCCGGCCGCGGGGAGGGAGTATCCCCCCCCCCCCCCCCTCGCCTCTCCTCGGCAATAATCGGGCAAAAAGTCACAATTTCGGGCGGGAAGGTAAATAAAAGTTAAAGAAAGAAGAAAATAAAGCAGGGCTGAAATCATGACTGCAGAAAATCCTTCGTTATTCTTTTTCGATAAGTCAATATACAACCATAGCCAATATTCAACCTGTAACATGCTTTTGTTTTGATATTTTTACCTCTGACATTTTTTCCTCTGACATTTTTACCTCTGACATTTTGACCACTGATATTTTTAACTCTGACATTTTTTCACCGAGTCACAACTAATACTTTTTAGTGATGACTTACATGTTTAGTAACTAACATTTTAACATTTAGTATGACCAGAAAATGTATTATCCCTTAAACAAATAATTCATTTCAACAAAAACTGATGACAATACCGTCAGACTATATTTCGAGCGCTAAATGAGCAATGCACAGAACTTTGATCATACTACTTGTTCTCAGTCTCACGATGTATCCACTGTCGAGGGTATGTCATTCCATATATCACTATGACACCCGTCTTAAATCCAAAATGGCCGCTACTCAAGTTAGGATGCATTGTGTTCCTTCTTTTGGTTATATTAGATTGAGATGATTTCTTTGTTGTTCACTTTTAATCATAGGAATGAACAACTGGAATACTTGAATCATAATTTTGTTTTTTACAGTAGAAAACAAAATATATGAAATAAATGCAGGGCTCATACAAGGGCTCATAACATTTTCTCCTTTCAAAAGCCAGAGGCAGCCATCATTAATTTTCCTCGTTTTTGGTTGCCATGGTATGTGTTTATTAGCTATCATACATTGACTTCTTGCCCTTAAAAACTGTGGAAAAGTGGCATTTCTCGTATTTGTTACGTTCCGGGTTAACAACATACCCCCAATATACACAAACAACATGACATTGTCTGGAAATATGCAAAATAATAGGTAAATAACCTAATCATGTTAATTATTTGCATTGCCAAATGTTGCTTATAAGACAACCAAAATAAAGTGAACCGAAATAGATATTCAGAACATGATTAAAACATTAAATCCAGTACTTAATCCTTATAAGAGGCAGTAGCCACTAAAATGCAAATCAGAGGCAGCCGTCTTTGATGTCTGAATGTTACCCATAGAGCACATGCAGAAGAACACCAGAATTTAATTCCTTACCCCAAAATACCCTAGAAAAGCTTTTTTTTTTTATCATCTTCGTACTAATCCTAAAAAGAAACTGACCTCTGAACTTATTTCAGAAATATGCAAATGATCTGATGATCGTTAAAATACTACTGAAAAAAAAAATCCAATGTTGCCAAGATAGCCCGGGGGCGGGGGGGGGGGGGGGGTTGGGGGGTCTGTCCTCATTGAAAGGGGGGTATCATGCGTGACCAGTAATTAGGGTGTTTTTTTACGATCAGGCGTCTCAAAATCACCCAAAATCAGGAAAAAGGGTATCTTTTATAGGCTGATAAATTACTCGTTTAGGGTCTCAAAAAGATGAATTACTCGTTTAGGGTCTCAAAAACTCAGCTTACTTGCTTAGGGTATCAAAAATAGTTATCACTTGCTTTTAATAGGGGTTTACCAAAAAAAGATTACTTGCTTATGGTATCATTAGAGGTTTACAAAAAAAATTGATTACTTGCTTAGGGTATCAAAAATAGTTATAACTTGCTTAGGGGGTTACAAAAAATTGATTACTTGCTTAGGGTATCAAAAATGCTTGCTTAGGGGTTTACACAAAATTGATTTCTTGCTTAGGGTATCAAAAATAGTTATAACTTGCTTAGGGGGTTACAACAAATTGATTACTTGCTTAGGGTATCAAAAATACTTGCTTAGGGGTTTACAAAAAATTGATTACTTGCTTAGGGTATCAAATTACCGATAATCATACTTACTTAAGGTGGTATCTCACCGGGCTGGAGACTAGTTGGCGACTATAGTTGGCGACTATTTTTTGCACCACGCAAATACTCGTTTAGGGTGCTTTTGGCAAGTCCTTGGTCACGCATGATACCCCCCTTTCTATGAGGACAGACCCCCCGGGCAAGATAGCAACATCGCTGAATTTTCTATAAAACCATTAACAGATTAAGAACACGAATAGTGAGGGAAAAAACATTGGACTTATGAACATTTATTATATTATTATATACACACAATAAATACATTAATTATAAAGGTGGCTATTTACCTTGTATGTGCCATTCCCAATATATTCAACCGTATCGCCCATTGCACTGGACTTGGTAGCAGTGTTATAAATCCTGACCCGGAAGTAGTCTCCTCCAAACTGCTTCCGACTCCCATTCCTATTCCTGGCTTCAATAATGACCTCCACTCGATCACACAGTTGATAGTCTCTGCCAGGATCGACGACCGTGAACGTGGACGTCGATGCGCTGGTTTTTGTATATGGATCCTAATTAATAGCATGTGTGACATCAAAGAAAATGGAAATATATATTTATATAAAATTTTCACATGAGTGCATGTTCTTTACTATACAGACAAGAAAAATGCCCTCAACAACAATACAAATCGAAACATGGAAAGAAAAAAAAAGTCCTTCGCTGTGTTAACATTTTCACCATTCAGACAAACCTGGAAGCAAAAATTAAAGGGATCTTTACAAGTAAGTTCGTCTGAATTGACCAATAGCACTTGAATCTCTATTATGTGTGGAAATTTCCCTTAAAGGACTTAGTAACATTGTCAAAATCCTCAAAACTTACTTGAAACTCTAGTGGTTCTCTCATACCTTATCATATTCATATTAAAGGGATAGTTGAGTTTTGGTATAGAGAGTACAGTTTTGGTAAAACTTAATGTTAGTTATCAAAACCTGCACCATTACATTACAAACTAATAGTTATAACTCCACCATGCTCGAAAAGAATCCAAAATTAAAAATGGCTAAGTAAAAAGCCTGTTATCATTCAAAAACAGCTGTTCTCTAAAAACTCATTGGTTTGAACCATTTTAAATAAAATATTGTATATGTTTTGTATATGTTTGTATATGTTTTGTTCAAAAAGTGATTAGATAGAGAGATAATCAACTACTATTTAAAAACCCCTTTTGTAAATTGTTGAAAAGAGGAAGCATTTAACAAAAAATTACGGGTGGTTCAAAATTATCGAATAATTGTGGGGCCCCACATTTATTACTAATGGTTATGTTTATGGATAATTCAGCCATTTCTGAACCGACTTTGATCAAATGAAGTTTATTCTGCATGTCATTCAAATTTATATGCTCTCACTATTATCCTCAAAACTTACTTCGAACTCTAGTTGTTATCTCATACCTTATTATATTCATATTTAACAATAAAAGCATGGGACAGGTTTTGGTTTTTCAAATTTCCATTTCGTTCAAAAGATATTTACGATTTAAGTGCTGAGATATGAAGCTGTATACGGGATAATTTCATGCCGTGTACAAAGTAAGTACAATGAGTTAGTGAATATCACTTTGCATTTTTTGCTCATATCTCAGCCAAAAAAAAATCCAATTAACGTAACATTTTCATACGTTACTGTGTGGACATATCAGATCACTCCAATACACATTTTATTAATCACTCATCACATTTTGTACTTGCCAACAAAGTTACCCAGTCATGTTTATCCTTTATGTGTTTTCGTGCCCCTTACGGGAAGGCAGACCTAAATGTTAAAATTTCCTAAATTCTGCCACAATATGTCTTTCATATGGTTAAAGGGAGCTAGTAACTTTGCTTACAAGTGCAAGAAATGATGAGTGATTGATAAAATGTGTATTTGTGTGATCTAATATATCCACAAAGTAATGTGTGCAAAAATGTAACGTTAATTGGATGTTTTTTGGCCGAGATATGAGCAAAAAGCAAAGTGATATTCACTAAACTCATTGCACTTACTTTGTACACGGATTAAATTATCCCGTAGACAATTTCATACAGACACGCTTCAATCGTAAATATCTTTTGAATGAAACGGAAATTTGAAAAACTGAAACCTGTTCCGTGCTTTTATTGTTAATATGCATATAATAAGGTATGAGATAACAACTAGAGTTCGAAATAAGTTTTGAGGATTTGGACAATGTTACTAAGTCCTTAAGGGAGTAGCCGAGTGTCTGAGGTGCCGTGATTTCGAAACATTTCAAGTACGTTTTCAGCATAGTATAACCCCTTTTTCACACAAACTGGATACCTTATTATTGGAATGCAAACAAAAAATATGTTGCATTTCGAGTTCAATTTGACAAAACACCCCTTGTTACAAATTTCAAGTTCACAAACAAAATATATCTCTGTATTTTAGTCTGATTGGCCAACATATGACGCTCTAAAAAGTTTTCTACAAAATGAATGCCAACAGATTCAGTGTGTGTTTATCGCATGCTTATGCATAACCATGATATATTATAATTATGGTAATGAAGAACTTTGTTCACGAGAAAATACAGGGTGAAAGGTCATATTACCCAATCTATAGTCCCAGATCAATGACGAACCATGCTATGAGGCCCACAATTGACATTTTATTCATACATGATTGAATGATCATTCCATATTGGATGTCCCTCTTCGTTCGAGTATACGTATATCCCTAAATTCGTCAAAGAATGACGAATTCAAGTCTAGTTATTATTATACTCAATTTCTATTTCTCCAATTTCATTTTCAGATTCAGATTCATTATAATTGTTTTGTTAAAGCAACACAAATTTGGTTTCAGATTTGTTGATAAACATGTATATCTATCTATTTGAGCTGGGAGTTTACAGTAGCGCCAGAAATACAAAGTTGTAGCAGATATTATTACTATATTGTCATCAAATGGACAGGGATCATACATTATTTATAGAGAGCATTCTATTACCGCTGTACAATACATGGCCACACTGGAACGAGGACAGTAATGGTCTTAACTAATAACCAAATTGGAATGCATATGTATGATCAATGATGTTCCCATGTGACTCTTACAAACCGAACCGTGATGGTAATCACTAATCATGATAATTGAATTAATGGGGATATTTTCACGCATCTATGAGTACACTCTGATGGATCGAAATGGGTTTTATGGAAATTAAAAAACTGTGACCGGAACTGCATGCAGTGCAATAGAATACTGTGTGTCGATTTGTATTTCAATGCAAGGTTTAATTTAGCGCGATTATAATACCGCTATATTTTCATGTAATACATTTCCCTTTCTGAATTTATACAATTTTCTTGTGAGCCCCCCCCCCCCCCCCCCCACCCAACAAAAAAAAATTGTTTCTCGACCTAACTTTAAAAAAAAGGAGGATGAGGTCAGTTTTTCTTTCTTTAAAAAAATGGCCGACCCAAGATGGCAGACGGTCTTTTCAAAATTGGCATACAAATTCATATGGTTCATATGATTAAATAAAACGCGGTACCAAATGTGACCCCGGAAATGACAAAAATTCATTGCAAATAACTCTCGCGCGCGCGCCAGCGCCTCTGCACTGTGACCCCGGCGCGCCCCCAAAATAATCGTTTGTTTACATGCAGAGCGCCACTACGACAAAATATTGAAAGGGCGGCCGGGCCGAGCCCGCCACTGTAAACGCACAAATTTGGGGGCCGAGTACCGCAATTTAGGCCGGCCTCGGCCCGGGCTCGGCCGGGCCCTGCACTGTAAACGGGGTCCTGGACAGTAACATTACTAAACTAATAGTTATAACTCCACCATGCTCGAAAGGTATACAACATTACAAACGACTAAAGGCCCAGTCCCATACTGACGATTTTCACGGCGAATCGCAACGATTTGACATTCGTCGAGAAAATCGCTTAGGTCGTGTTACATCGTATCGGTTCTTCCCCCAAAACCGTTGCGCATCGTGAAGAAAATCGTGAAAGCGGAGCCAAAATCGCCGTCTTCAACTGTTCAAAACAATCGCCACGCCACGACGATTTTCACCAAAAATCATTGTATTTACCGTTGCATATTCGTGTCAAGTCGTTCCACATCGTTGCAATTCGTTGCGACTCGTATCGCTTCGTTGTGAAGATCGCCGCTTTCCGTTTTTGAACTGACCATGGGCGTAGAGACTTACGTAATACCTATTCATCAGGAGGGGGGGGGGGGGGGGTGAATGAATAGATCATCCCCCTGTTGAATGGTATCAATGATAGATTTACGCCCGTGGAACTGACTCAAGCAAGTCCGATTGTTCATATTGTGCACTGCCCAATTGTTCCATAAAAAGAATGTGAGGAAATCGTTGCGACATGGCGATAGTTTTGAACCGGTTCAAAACATTCGTTGTGCTAACACGATTCATGGCGTTCTTCGCGATGCGCAACTGTTCGAAGAACGAATAACAACGACTCGCAACGAACTACAACGACTCGCGACGACTCAAGCGATTTTCTCCACGAATGATAATTCATTGCGAGTCGCCGTAAAAATCGCCACTATGGGACCACAACTTTTTTTCTGCCACGATTTTTCTACCGCAATTGGTTAAAGACAAAATAAGGACGAACTGACTCGTCGAACAAATATACGTCTTGAATCGCCGTACAATTACTCCCAATTCGTTGTTAAATCGTGGCTAAATCGAGTCGATTCGTTCTAGTAAATCGTTGCGAGTCGTTGCGAGTCGCCGTGACAATCGTCAGTATGGGACTGGGCCTTAAGTAAAAAGGCTGTTATCGTTCAAAAAGAGCCATTAAAACACAAGAGGGCGCTTTCTAAAAAGGCATTGGTTTCAACCATTTTTCATACAAAATTATAATTTTATTGATATAATGATTAAATAGAGAGATCATCAACAACAATTTTTAAAACGCTTTTGAATTTTTTTGAAAAAGTGCAAGCATTTTTTATATTTTTTGAATAAATCATCTAATTATTTGGGCCCCAAATAATTATAAGATCATTATATTTATTACTATTTCAGCCGTTTCTGGGTCGATTTTGACCAAATAAAGTTTATTCTGCCATTAAAATTGCATGTTCTCTCAAATTCGACACTCAGTTTTTCATTACCTCACAAAAAAATTGTGATATGCAGCGCCCTCTCTACCAAAACTAAACTACCCCTTTAAAGCAACACAAATTTGGTTTCAGATTTGTTGATAAACATGTATATCTATCTATTTGAGCTGGGAGTTTACAGTAGCGCTAGAAATACAAAGTTGTAGCAGATATTATTACTTATATATTGTCATCAAATGGACAGGGATCATACATTATTTATAGAGAGCATTCTATTACCGCTGTACAATACATGGCCACACTGGAACGAGGACAGTAATGGTCTTAACTAATAACCACATTGGAATGCATATGTATGATCATGGTCCCATGTGACTCTTACAAACCGAACCGTGATGGTAATCACTAATCATGATAATTGAATTAATGGGGATATTTTCACGCATCTATGAGTATACACTCTGATGGATCGAAATGGGTTTTATGGAAATTAAAAAACTGTGACCGGAACTGCATGCAGTGCAATAGAATACTGTGTGTCGATTTGTATTTCAATGCAAGGTTTAATTTAGCGCGATTATAATACCATTATATTTTCATGTAATACATTTCCCTTTCTGAATTTATACAATTTTCTTGTGAGCCCCCCCCCCCCCCCCCCTCCCCACCCAACAAAAAAAAATGGTTTCTCGACCTAACTTTCAAAAAAAGGAGGATGAGGTCAGTTTTTCTTTCTTTAAAAAAAATGGCCGACCCAAGATGGCAGACGGTCTTTTCAAAATTGGCATACAAATTCTTCCGACATGGCTGATAATGATTTTGGTTCCCAAAGGCCATTACTTTTCTAACAATGACCTTTAACTACATCCGTGTAATCCTGTCTAACAGTTGTTTAACTTTAGTCATGACTAAGTTAGACACGACTTCAGAATACCGGCCAGAGTGTCTTAGTTTCGTTGACTCTATATATCTTTCTTTATCTACTCGTGTTAATGGGGCAGACCATAGCTTTCTTCTCTCATTTCGGCCTATAGTCTGATCACGTTTGACTAACATGGCGCACTAAATTTGTTCAACACATTTAGTGTCAACCTAATGAGGTGTATCTTTCTCAAAACCAAAAAATACCGTATATTTCTTACATGAAACTAGACTGTCGATCGCCTGTATTCATGGTATTTGGGTTGTGTAAATAGGTAATAGTTCATAAATTAGCGTCTGTAACATGTACGAAGGATGAAAACCATTTGTTCGAAATACCTTAGATCATGATACCCTCCTCAAAACTTCTACCGTAGTCTCAGTCATTTTAGACTCATAATAAGCCCGTTCTCACAGGCGGAAATAATCGCGATCGCGATACAAATTTCTAAAAAACTTTGCCGTGTGGACATACAAATTTTGAAAATAATCGCGATGAGGATCATCGCGATCCTCAACGCATGATTATGATTATATCCCATCATGCAAACCGCTTAAATTATTTTGGTCATACATGTCAGCACGCAGTTCTGCATGCGGTTAGCCTTTAATCAAGGCTCTATATGGCTGGGAGATCGATCATACATTACGAGCTGTGCAGATCCCGCGCCGCTTGCATGTTGTACAACGAGATTGCATGGCCTCGCTGCGCTCGGGTACACATGTACGTCTCGCGCTTCGCGCTCGGTTGGGTGTTCGTGCGGGGGCCTTGACAAAAGGCTAGCATGCGGTCTGAGCTAGCGCGATTTTTTCTTTGTGTGAACGGGCGCAAATAATTTCGAAATTCTGATCGCGATACAAATTTCGAAATTGTTTCCCTTCGTGTGAACGGGTGCAAACATTTTCGAAATTCTGATCGCGATGCAAATCGCACTATACAATACACATATGAGAACGGGCCTTATAAGGGAATTATACGCGCACTTCAAAGATAAAGCTACGAGCGCGCGCACATATGGAAAAAATAACTTCTTTGAACGCTTGGAAACAGACAAATATTATTTCATATTAAAAAAGAACACGAGTTGTAGATATGATTTCATATAAAACCTTGGGCAATACAATTTTCTGACATATTAAACGTTTAAAAGTCTATATCATCATAATTTATCGTGATTTCAGTATACGCATCACCTAATTTATCAAGTGACAAATTCAAGTCTAGTTTATATTGGTTTTCGAATGCATACTTTGGTAAGCAAAACAACAAAATAATGATGTTTGAACTTACTGTTGAAGGGTAGGGTGAAAGCGTTGGTGCCTGTTCTTTAGAAACATGTGTGAAATCCAACTCCTTCGGCATGATATCTCCGTCAGCTTTCATTTTCAGACGAACCTGGAAGCAACAATTAAAGGAATTGCCTAATTAATGATTAATCTTAATTGCGAAAAATGCTTATTTCATAATATTAATAAGGGTCGAAGGTTCTAAACATCATACTTCCTGAATAACCATGCAAGGTACGGCGGACTTGAACATTAATGAAAAACTAAAGCCATGGTCTCATCCAACCTACGTAGGCGTAGTGCACACGTAGGGCAGTACATTTTCATACGCGGCCATATGTTCTCTACGTGGGCAAAGTCCACGTCGGAGTGGGCAAAGTCCACGTCGGAGTGGTCACATCACCTGCGTCGCGTTCCGGTCCACGTAGAAAATGCATTTGTTTCGTTCACCTGGGCAGCGCGTGGGTAGTACTAGTACGTGGGTAGCTACGTGGGTGGCGCGCAAGTGCTATACGCGGGCAATTCAGGGGGACTGTGTTGATCACGTTGGCATTGCGTGCGTAGTACGTGGGTGCTACGTGGGTGCCACGTGAAGCAGCACCACTTCCGTGCCGCGTATAAACCCCTCACAAAAAGTTCCGCAATTCAAGTTTGAGCATATACAGTCAAACCTGTCTATATAGCGACTGCTCAAGGGACCGGCGAAAAGTGGTCACTGAAATTTTAAAAATGAAATGAAATGAAATGTATTTATTTCTCATGTCACATGTTAAAATTCGTTACATTTTTGGGTAAATGACTTTTCTATGTTGTATCGGTGTTTTGTTCTAAATCATTGAAGTGACCGACGGGGGGGGGGGGGGGGTACTCACGTATATTGGGTATACGGGGATGTGCCGCTGGGAAGGGTGACTTTTTCAAGAAAGATCCTTAGACATGAGTCCCCTTTTCATAAAAAAAATCCTTAGACATGGGTCCCTTTTTTAAATTTCCTCTCTTTTATCCGGGATTTTGGATTTGCCTCGCTACGCCTACGTGGGTCGGATGAGACCATGGCTTTAGTGGCGATTTGAAAGAGCACAATTTTTCAAGACAGAATCAACTTTGTTTGATCAAAATTGGTTCAGTAACAGGTGACATATTCACCAATATATTTTATTGGAATGATTGTTAGGGACCAACTTTTATTCAATAATTGTTGAAAATATTTGTAAACCCTTCATATTTCTGAAAATTTACCAAAATAGTTTTTAAATTGTATTTGATGATCTTTCTATTAAATAATTAGTTTTACCTAATATCTCATTCACATATTTTTAAAATCAAAAATGGTTGAAATTTGAGGTCTCTTGAGGGTGCCCCCTTTTTTGAACAGCTGCTTTTTAAATGAAAAAAGCCCTATAACTGAACCGTTTTTTTTTGTTTTCAACAATTCAAGCATCATGGATTAAACTGTTTTTTTTTTAAATTAAATGATAACGGATTTAGTTAGTTTTAGTGACTAAAAATCGTTTTGATCAACTATCTCTGATGTACAGTTTGGCGAAAGGCGTTGATTCCATAGTGTCTTCTTCATAGACGTCGAAGGCTCATACAAGTTAAGCAATTTGCGATCATTTATCCTGGTGGTCAATCGAGGACGTCCTAGAGATCCCCGTAGCTTCAATTGACCCTCCTCTTGATGACGTCTGGATTAA
>JBAMJV010012340.1:0-22969 GCA_037951105.1 Echinarachnius parma | reverse complement strand
CTTGAGGCACTGATTTAGGTAAATATATCCATTGATAATGAGCATTATCGTATTGTTTTGTTCTGCTCCTCGAAGTCTCTGTCGGCTCACCTTATATGTTTTTAGTAACTTTTACTGGAAGCAATTCAAAACTGTAATGTACAATTTATTGTTATTTTTTAAATTACGATTGTAAAGTATTATTTATTTATTTATTTATTTATTTATTTTGGTATACATTTCAAACTGATCAGCAGCAGTGCTGAAAGGATCAGTGTACATTGAACATCAAAACATACATAGTATAAACAATATAATATAGCAATTGTTACATTCGAATTTGAATGAATTGGAACAACAAAATTTACAAAAGTAAATCACTATAAAATAAACAAAGCTACATTACACAAAGAACAAATATCAGATCATTGTGCATAATTGCTAATCAACCACATTTCCAACAATGAATTGTATACAGCAATCATAACTATATAGGTAATATAAAGTAATTCATAATTAAAACTGTTCTAAATATTAATCACCAAGCAATTAATTAATTATAATATATTTATCATTTATACTATCAGCTGAATACCTATTGTGAAATCATTATTATATGAGAGCAAGACTATTCTAATATTGATATTTCAAATTTTCAATTAAAATTAATTAAGCATAATTTAAAAATGAATAATTATGTACTATTATAAGTTTAATATCAATAATTTACCAAAATTCAAGGTACCAAACTGCAAGTTTATGAGTATTTTGTCATATTACATAATAAAAAAAAACAATCTAAGTCTACAATATTATCATCTTAATGATCGTTTAACTATACATGGGATACGTAAGACCAGTACTTAATTATTGTGTCCCGGTTTTGAATGAAAATATTACTCAAAAGCAAATATTAAATTTAGAACGAATTCTAAAGAGAGTCCTCAGAATAATATTGGGAGGTGACTATATAACATATGCCACTTTTGCTCTTTCATTGTGCAATTTAACTACATTGGAAGCAAGAAAAAACCAACTTTGTGAACAGTTTATATAATATCTTTAGAAACACCCTGTTTTTAATGATTGGTTACCAATTAAAAAGAAAATAGTGCTCTTCATTACCTTGTTCATATTTTAAACAATGATACAATTCACTTTTGTAAAATCATTTTCTTTTCTTATGTACAATTGTGTATGTTGCTGTTTGCATAATAATCATTACTTTTTAAACTCTACAACTTTTAACATGTATCATGCACTTTACAAATGTAACAAATGTACAATTCAGCCTTTGGCTGCCAACTATTTAATTAATAAACTCTTTTAAATTAAATTCAACACAAATAACTTAATTACATTATACCAAGCAATGCAAATCATTACTAACAAAACACAATCCAACCAAAATTCATGGTTTTAATGTACGTGCCAAATAGGGGATAGTTGATTTACGATATCTTTCTGTGTTACATTTAATTGTACACAATCCCGACATGTTTCGTAATTGTCTTGTACATGTACTAACTTTGGTTGGAGGGAGTAAGTGTCTATGTTTTGGAGATTGCAACATTTTTGTGCCAAAATGAATCAACAATTTGTTTCTGCGTAAAGAGAGTGATGGTAACTTACAGATAGACAACGCTACACTGTATGATGTGTAGTCTCTACCCATATAATTCTGAGCAGGGGCGTAGACAACGGGGGGGATGAGGGGGATGCATCCCCCCACCTCACAAGGTGGGGGGGATGACATGTACAATCATCCCCCCCCCCCCAGGTTTTAGGGAAGGATATATTTTTGTGTGTGTATCTATACGAGTGAAAAAGAAAACACTAGTTGTATGCATAGGCGTACACAGGGGGGGGGGGGATTTGGCGGTTCAACCCCCCCCCCCCCCCCCCACTTTGACCCAAAAATGGCTGTAAGGGGTGGGGGGGGGGGTGTTTGAACCCCCATTTTCACATTTTAGCTGGTCTCGAGACTACTTTTAAGCTGTCTTGACCGTCTAAAACCTGGTCTCGACGACTAAAACGTGGTAACAACCGACTAAAACCCGATCTCGGTACCAAAAATTGTCAATGATCTCAATCGGGTTCGAAAATTGTGAAAGTATTTGGTCTCGACTTTCGACTTTTTGCAACGGAAACCCCCCCCCCCCCCCCCCCCCCCCCCCCCCACTGAGAGAGTTGAATGAACCTGATCTCGAACATTTTAAAAGTACTTGGTCTCGGCTGGGAAAAAATTGTACTGACACCCCCCCCCCCCCCCTCCCCCCCCCCCCCTCCCCCCCACTGAGAGGGGTTTTCAACTTTGAAGGAACCTGGTTCTCGGTCTCGAAAGTATTTGGTCTCGACCTCTTTACAACGGAACCCCCCCCCCCCCCCCCCCCACCACTGAGAGAGTTGAAGGAAACATGGTCTCGGTCCTCAAAAATTTGAAGTACTTGGTCTCGGCTTCGAAATTTGTTTTACGGAACGCCCCCCCCCCCCCCGCCCCCCCCCCCCCCCCCAACTGAGAGGGGTTTTCCAACTTTGAAGGTACTTGGTCTCGGGCTCGAAAATTGTGAAAGTACTTGGTCTCGACTTCGTAACATTTTAGGACACCCCCCCCCCCCCCCCCCCCCCCCCCACACTGAGAGTCTCAAAATATTTGGGCAGGTGGTCTCGGCCGCGAACAAATTAGTCTTGGTCCGGTGAACTGAACGGCAAATCATCCCCCCCAGGTGTAAGAACCTGTCTACGCCACTGATTCTGAGTGCTCGTTTTTGAACAAACTCAATTGCGTTGGTTTGAGCATCAGTAATTGAGGTATGCCAAACTGGACAGGCATACTCTAAAATTGGGTCTAATGTAGCATGTATAGACGGTCACCATATCCGTAATGGGTGTTTTTGACCTCCTAAGAATACAGAGAGTATATAATCTTCGGGATGCTTTAGAAACTATTTCTTGAACATGCAAGTTCCACTTCAAATCATTTTGAATTGTGACTCCTAACAACTTAAAGTGAGAAACAACATTCAATGGAATTTCATTCAACGTTATATCAGTGCGTGGGTTCATCTGTCGGAGGAAATTTATACAGAGTAAATTACATTTGGAAGGTTTAGGCACTACATCATTTTGTTGGCACCAATATGAAATATTATCCAGACTATTTTGAAGAGTAGTAGGCAAGTTCCACTTCAAATCATTTTGAATTGTGACTCCTAACAACTTAAAGTGAGAAACAACATTCAATGGAATTTCCAATTCAACGTTATATCAGTGCGTGGGTTCATCTGTCGGAGGAAATTTATACAGAGTAAATTACATTTGAAGGTTTAGGCACTACATCATTTTGTTGGCACCAATATGAAATATTATCCAGACTATTTGAAGAGTAGTAGGCTGGTTTCGTTTAATCACTTCTCCAAGCGTCAAATCGTCAACATATTTCCATCTATGTTCAGATTCATCCGCTGCATCATTAACAAGTACCACAAATAAAATTGGGCCTAGTTAGTGCCTTGCGGCACTTCCACATGTTGTTTGCAACAAGGGTGAGTTGTTGCCACCAATTTTAGTAGACTGAGTTCTATTACTGAGAAAACTACAAATGATTGGTATAATGAATCTTCTGACACCCAAATCAATCAGTTTCTTAATTACGATATTGTGGTTTACCCGGTCAAACGCTTTAGTAAAATCTATAGTGGTTAAGTATGCATAGTGCCCAGATTTGTCAAGACCATGCAGCACAAAATTTAGAAGATCAACCAAGTAATGTGTAGTCGAAGATCCTTTCACATTCCCAAATTGCTTCTTATCAACATGTTCAACATGTCATCAACTACCCATTTTGCAATGAACGATTCCCAATACTCTCGCAAATATTGGGTGAGAGAGATGGGGTCTCAATTGATCAAAGGAGTTAATGTTTTTTCCTTGGGACGGGGGTGATTGCTGCTGTTTTCCAAATATCAGGGAAAATCCCATCATAGAATGCATTTATTGAAAATGCAAGTTAATGGCTCAGCTAATTCAATTGCAAATTCCTAATTAACCTGACAGGCAAATCGTTTGGATGGTCAGATTTAGTGGCATTAAATCCTTCAAACTTTGAGTACTTCGCCAAAATAAATGGTTGGTGGTGTTTCTGCAGGCAAGTATGCAGGTAACAGTGTACAATCCAACGGGGAAGTTGAGAACAAATGTTTGCAAAATGAGTGTTGATGGTAGTTGCAATAGTAATAGGATCATCTACTGCCCCTGGAATTTCTACACGTTTAGAGTTCAATTTACACATCTTCTTTATGTACATTGAGCGGGTTGATATGATTTGAGATTCCGTACAGATGCATTAAAGTACCTAGTTTTTGCATTAATTATTTCCTTTTGAACAGAGTCCCTTAATTTCTTCCAATTTTGTGGTCAATGAGTTTCCTTTATATGCCTTATCTCGCTGTTTCATGAGAGTTTTGATTTTATGATTCATCCAAGGCTCGTCGTTGCTAGATAAGAGTGATCTAGTGAGTGAAAGGCCTTCTTATATTCATTATGTAAGTCTTCATTGAAACATTGAACAATATCATTGAGTTCATCCCCACTAAGAATGTTGCTCCAATCTTGTCGTGTGATCCACTTTTGTGGGTCAATGAGTTTCCTTTTATATGCCTTATCTCGCTGTTTCATGAGAGTTTTGATTTTATGATTCATCCAAGGCTCGTCGTTGCTAGATAAGAGTGATCTAGTGAGTGGAAAGGCCTTCTTATATTCATTATGTAAGTCTTCATTGAAACATTGAACAATATCATTGAGTTCATCCCCACTAAGAATGTTGCTCCAATCTTGTCGTGTGATCCACTGCCCGAACGCTCGAACCGAGGAATCACGGTATGGGCGGCAGAGTATGGTTTTTTTCAAGCAGGGAAGAGCGTGTAAAGGATTTAACAAAATTGATGAGTGGTCACTTGAACCCAAAGGTGCCAAACATTGTGGTGGGTGAAACAAATCAGGATAGTTTACAAAAATCTTATCAAGAGTTGCATTTCCGCGTGTTTCAAACTGAATCTTTTGTGTAAGCATCAAATTTTGGTCAAAATTATTTGTCGGAAGATCATTAAAGTCGCCAAGAAGGACAATGAGGGAAGAACAATCGTGAGCTCTAATATCGTCCACTGTATGGTGAATGTGTTCCACTAGGTTTTGGCTGAATGGAGCACCTGGAGGGTAGTATACCACCCCGACATAAACTCTGGGTATACTGCTTCTGCTTTTTTCAAGATTATTTTTAACCACAAGCATTCAAACTGACAATGGTGGTTCGGCAGACTTTCTGTAGTGAGGTTACCTCTTGTGTAGATGGCGACTCCCCCACTGCGTTGATTAATTCTATTTTTATTATGCATGGTGTAACCGGAGATCACTGCACCATGTTCGCTGATATCCGTCAACCACGTTTCCGTGATTGCAGCAATATCAACCTTATTGTGATTGAAGCTCAGCTCTGCTTCATCTATTTTGTTGTTTAGAGAGCGGGCATTTGCGAGGAACAGGCTCGGAAGAAGGCTCGACACTTCAGGGATGAGGTGCTGTGGCGTCGCTGGAACTGAAGCCCCAGGGGTGATGTGCTGTGGCGTCGCTGGAACCGAAGCTCCAGGGGTGATGCGCTGTGGCGTCGCTGGAACCGAAGTCCCAGGGGTGATGCGCTGTGGCGTCGCTGGAACTGAAGCCCCAGGGGTGATGCGCTGCACTTCAATATTGCGCCGTTTCCTTCTTCCCCCCTCTACAACCTCTGCATTTAGCGTTTTTTTCCATTTATGCCAAGATCAATTAAAAGCCTCCAAGTAATACTAGGTAACCGTGAATGAACAGGTACTCTGTGACGCAACTGGTAAAGTTCATGAACAGAGTATTTAGTCCGGTCATAATGTGAGATTGGGGTTACTAAATTAGACTGATTTTCATGAGTCTTATTTATATGCGGACCAGGGTTTGGCTGCACATCCCCACAGCTAATTAATTCAAAGTTAAAACAGGCACAAGAGTTATTGTAGTAAGAAATACCTGATTTTAAAAAACCTTTTCTTTTGAGGAACGGTCCTTTCACTTGCGAGACAAAGTCACTTTCACATTGTGTGTGTACACGTAGCTCCAGTGGATGTGTGTCAATTGTGTATGCATACACAAACAGCAACAGAAGAAAGATAACTTGGGTTTACATTGTGCACAAGCAAAGTTAGTACACACACACAACCAGTCTATGCTGTGTGTGTGTGAGTTCTCCATGTATAATGTACATGAATGTAGCGAAAGTGAATGTAGAAGACATCAAATCTAAAAGTTTAAAAGTTATTAGTTCTCACTAAACAGCCCGTGAAATCACGTGAAATTTGTCCTGATGATTCAGAAAAGTTCAATTGAAACGTTGATCAAACTGAATAAGTCAAAAAGTTCAAATAGCTCATCTAAAACACACAAATTCGAGAGCACAAACATTTGGTGTCAGCCATTCCGGCGCGCAAAATCAAAAAATTGAAATATTATTGGTCATATATTGGTATATTATTCGAATTGTTTATGAATTATTATTCAATTGCTTTATTATTACTCGAGGGGCGTCCACAATCTACAAGCACCACTTTTCAGTGGATCCCTCCATTTCCAAACATATCATTTATTGTATATGATTCTTATTTTCATTGTACATCTGTTTAATTATACCATAATGTAACCCAGTTTGTTTTGTTTTGTACAATGATATGTATATTGATTTATGTTGGAAATGAAATAAACTAAACTGAAACTGAAACTGATAATCAGATTACGCAGAAGGTCATGTAATTGATAAGCTGTGTGTCATTGTGCAATTGCAGCTATATATCCAATGTCAACCATATCATGGTATAGATGATAATTTGTTTATTCTCTCACTAGGTGTTGAAAACATCTTGATCTTGACGGTCACTCTTAACATTTGATTTGGACTCAAGTTGGTGTATTCATCATTTTTCCACAAGAAACAAGGTCTTTACTTAATATAGTCGCGGTTTTCCCGATCGAGTCGTTATTTTGTTTGGAAACTCATCACCTCCAGGCAATATCTGAACATCAAGGTAAGACGTCGAATAACCATTTTCCTTTTTTCCATTTTCATTTGTATTGTTTTGTTGGATCATGATTTTCAACTCATTGAAATTTAAATAAAAATCGATCTTCTTAAAAGCCTACGTAAATTATACGATGAAAAATAAGAATCTATAACAACGCTGCAATTTGGATCATTGCATTAGATATTATTATGCTTCTTGGTGGCAATAATCGGAAGTGGTCCTTTGATTTTAAATGTAGGGGATGACAAGTATCGGGACGGGTAAATGATGTACAAGCAACAAAATAAAATCTCGTTTTCTTACTGGGGGACTTAATGCCCCGATGGACTCCTTGCGCCGTCATTGTTTCTTTGACACCCCCCCCCAAAAAAAAATAAATAAAAAATAATAATAATAATAATAATAATAATAAAAATAAAAATTAATAAATAAATAAAAATTAATAAATATAAATGCAAAAATTAATTTTAAAAATGATAAAATACAAAAAAAATAAATAAATAAATAAATAAATGAAATAAAAAATAAAACAATAATAAAATAATAATAATAATAAATAATCAATCGGGATATTAAAAAAGTATTTATAACGTTTAGATAAAACGTTAGTTTCCTGTCTTAGCTATGAAGGTTGATAGTGATTTTGCCAAACTGTATATATCCATCATTTCAGCTTGAACTTTTTTCAACAAATAATAATCTTCAAACAGATTTTAAGTAAGACTTGAATTCGAAGTAAAACTTTAAATTATAATAGGCCATGATGTGTATAGTCTTGGGAAAACAAATGAATCAAAATCAAAATCGCTAATATTTCAGTCTTTTAATAATTATGAAATCCCCATTGACTTTGTAATCAACCCACCCGGTTCCCGTAGTCAAGGGGTTAAGACATTTTGAAACAAGAACAGTGCATCTCCTTAACAATTATTTTTAAATATAGTTATAGTTCTTTACAACATGTTAGGCTGCATAGTAAAACTAATTAATACATTTTGCTTACATACAACTATAAAATTTCTATAATGTTAAGTCAAACTGTCAATTTAAATTTTACGCTGGGCGTGATATACCAACCATTTTTATATTTTCATGCTGAAGAATTAAAGATTGTGATGCATTTAGAAATACAAAGAAATAACAGAATCAAAACAAGTAATATATGTGTCTTTTTGGTCGTGTTTTATTTATTCCTTATTAGGCTTATCATCATTGTGGACACGGATCTGAATGGCATTCGTCCTGTAAAATTCTCTTTAAATATCCGCATCGAAGACAACAAGATACGATCATGGCGCGATATTCACAACTGAGCACCATGAGCACCGTCACGGCAATCTTAGTACTCCTCGGGACAGGCCTTCCTGGAATCAAGACGCAAGATCCTGGCGATGTTGATGTAAGTCTTGCAAGTGCAAATAACCTGAGCGAAGCGAAGTGCCAAACTGAAGTGGAGCCCGGATATGAAGATACGTATAGAATCATCAACTGCACTGCATTATCGACAACAGGATTAGGAACCGTATGCTGCTACCAGGATAAAAGTAAATCTCTATATTTGGTCCCCCTGAAATACGACGGTACACGGATAATATTTTTTTACTGGATGTTTCTTGACAATAGACCGGTGCGATGCTGCTCAAATGATTCCAGGGAGTGTTCAGCATGGACGGATGAGTTGCGGCATACTTGTGACGATTACGTAACCAACAACTCCTACACCCCACCCCCACCGACTTATTCAACATCTTCGCAAGCGAAGCCATCGACAACCCCATCCCCGCAATCCACTACAAGCAGTGGCCAAACCCCTTCGTGTGAATCACAACATTGTACAGTGGCAGCAAAAATCATGATCATCTTTGGCTCTCTCATGTTATTTGTTGGATGCGTAATCATGGCAATTGCTCTTAGGAAATTATCGCAATTATGTTGTAGCGGGGTAGAATTAAGGCCCTTTTGAATGTATAATAAGGTAGTGGAGTTGAGTCCCGTTTAGGTAAAATATGGTGGTATCCTGTCTTGTATCTTTCTGGCTTTCTCGGAATTCTATAGTGTTATAATATTAAGATGTATTCCAGATCCATAAGTCCCGCCCCTTACGAGATATGTTTTGAATATGTAATTAGGTATAAAACCCTGTCCCCAAACTTAGTTGATTTAGTCGTATATAAAGAAGAACAGGAGAGTAACGAGTAAGAAGTAGCAGTAAGAGCTGTTAGCTCTTCCCCCACCCTTGGAACCCCATCACCCTCATCCTCATCAAATTAATAATTAACATCGTTTAATTAAAACTTGAATCGGACATTTCGGAGAAACTGAAGCTGAATTTACAAGGAGAACTGTGATTTGAATATTGTTGGAGACTGAGTTTGGAGTTAAACTGTATCGAATACGCGAACTGTTTGGAAAGCAAACCATAATTGCTCAAGCCCAACAGATCGTATGTAAGCTGTTTACCCATGTTCAACTCTAAGGCGTTCCTCGAAGTTCCAGCTTAGTGATCCGAGATCCCTACAGCTTCCAGCCCCAGCCTGTCCAATGTTCCCGAAGCCCAGCCCGTCCCGAAGTCCAGATCGTCCCGAAGTCAGCCCGCCCTGAAGTCAGCCCGTCCCGAAGTCCAACCCATCAAGAAGCGCGCCCGAGTGCGAGACGGATATAACTAGTATAGCTTTCGCGTTCGTAAGTGGCCACCATTTACTAACCTCATTTCCCCTAACTTATCCCTCCCCTTCCCCTTAGATCCTTGGTAAACGTAATTAAGTAACTAATTAAGCAAGTAATAAGTTGCCCCTTATCTTTAAAGCATACCTCGCAATTATATTTATTGCAACTGTTGATATTTACATTATATAAGTTGTATCATTTTGATCATTCTGATTGGATGAAGGAGATTTGTAATTCTTCTTATCCGTTAATAAACATTTGCCAAGTGACATCGTAATTTGAATCGTGTCCAAGCACTTTATTTTTGGATGTGTTTGTTTATATTTTATATTTTAATAATATAATTTCATACGGTGGTCTATTTGAACTGACCCCTCCCCCGAGTGGAAGTCATTGAGCTAGCGGACCATTATAAAAACTTGATTCCATTCGGAGCCCGAATCTGCTACTTGATACGTGACCGATGGTCACAAACGGCGTTGCGAGTCGACCCCTTTCTCCTTAAAATAAACACTGCTTGCGATAATTCCCATCGATAAAAACGTATTACTCTTTACCTGCCTGAACACTCATGCCACGATGATACGGTCGACAGCGCAGACTAATCAATTATATTTACTGATTAATAATTTTCCAATGTGCAAATCGACGCGGAAAGCACGCTAGCAAAAGTAAAGATGACCAGTCAGAGCACAGCCCTGTTGCAGAAAGAGTTACGACCGACTTTTTGACAAATGAACTGCAAGTCAGAAAATGTGCACATTTGAATCAATCAGATTTGCGCATACGGTCATCGTATGTTCTGACATGGAATTAATTGTTACTTTACAATAGATTGCAACTTTTTTTCGGCAACGGTCCCAGCGTTAACCATTGTTTATGCAGTTCTTTGTATAGGTTTCCCGCTCAATTTGACACTTGTTATGCCTCCGCAACGAAGTAGCCGGAGGCATTATGTTTTCGGGTTGTCCGTCCGTACGTCCCGTTCTCGTAATCGTGTTATCTCAAGAACAGATTGACAGATTCTCACCAAACTTGGTTCATATATGTATCTTGGAGTGCCAATGAACTGATTAGATTTTGGGGTCATGAGGTCAAATGTCAAAGGTCACAGGGCTCATTATATAGCTTGTGATCGTGTTATCTCAAGAACCATTTGACGCATTCTCACTAAACTTGGTTCCTGGATGTATCTTGAGGTGCCAATGAACTGATTAGATTTTGGGGTCATGAGGTCAAAGGGCAAAGGTCACAGGGCTCATTATATATGCAAAAATAGCTTGTGATCGCGTTATCTCAAGAACAGATTGACGGATTCTCACCACACTTGGCCCATGTATGTATCTCGGGGTGCCAATAAAATGATTAGATTTTGGAGTCATGAGGTCAAAGGTCACAGGGCTCATTATATGGCAAAAATAGCTTGTGATCGCGTTATCTCAAGAACCGTTTGACGGATTGACGGACACCCCCCTCCCACACCCTCCCCCCGCTCAGTAATTTCGCTCCCTGTGTTGGGGTGCATATTTATTAGTGTGTCAATTAGTTGTTTTCTTCGTGAAAATATTTCAAAATTTCTGGTCGATCAAATCATGGACCTCCATGATCAAATCATAACACGCTTTCCCAGATACAGTCAATTTTGAGCCCGAATTTCCGATCTAGGTAAGCACCAAACAACACAATTTCAAGTCCAATTTCAACCCCCCCCCCCCCCCCCTCCCACACCCTCCCCCGCTCAGTCACTTCGCTCCTTGCAATGTCTGACTCTCACATCTGGCTCAAAGTTGGCAGCACTGTGAGTGTGGTTGGGCATGAGCCCCTACACACATTAAATCGTGATCCCCCATAGGTTAACATCTAACCCCCCCCCCCCCCCCCCCCCCACTGAGCCACTGACCCTCAAGGACTTTCAAGCAATTGTCTTGGTCTCGAAATATTTCGGCAGGTGGTCTCGGCCGCGATGAAACTGGTCTTGGTCCGGTGAACAGCAAATCATCCCCCCAGGTGTAAGAACCTGTCTACGCCACTGTCTTCCATTATAATATATTACATATTGAAAGGCAAAGTTCCCACCTTCTCATGATCTTCAAAACTTTGTATAGTCTATAAAACGTTTTATAAGTATTCTAAGAATTAATAAGCAGTGCACAATAAATTATATTTCGATAACCGTGTGAAATGTCAATATAGTGTGGTTAATTAACATCGAAAGTATAGTGATAAATACCCAGGTAACCTACGGTATATGATACATATCCAAGTGACCTATATGATAAATACCCAAGTAACCTATATGATACATACCCAAGTAACCTATATGATAAATACCCAAGTAACCTATATGATAAATACCCAAGTAACCTACTGTATATGATAAATGCCCAAGTAGTCTTATTATGATACATACCCAAGTAACCTATATGATAAATACCCAAGTAACCTATTATTGGTTACTTGGGCATGAATCGTTATATTTTCGATGTTATAGCGTATTACAAGATAAGAGGATATAGGATGATTCATTGGAGTCACTTAAAAATATATGTTTTTTTAAATTGCTCGATAGTGCTCTTGAGTGAAGTAAATAAACATAAATAAATGTATGCTTGTTTCTTTTTCTCGTATTACATTTTCGCTTATCTTAAAGATCTCCAGTATTTGTTCTCTTATGTGAAAAAAAAAACAATTAGTACAAGCTAAAATGATTTGATATGGAATATAATTATGTCTGGTAAATAAATTGTACTTTGTTTGTTTAACCCTTATATAGTGGAATAAGCTAGTTTGTATATTGCAATTACTTAACATGCTCAAACGAACGTTCACGACAAGTATTCAATTTATTATCTCGATATTAAGTAAAGTCGCTGTAGATACTTTTTTGCATTTTGTTTGCGTAATCTTAATATATTGAGATATGATAGTTTTACATTGCAATTTATCTGAATAATAAGTATTTGAAAGACTGATTTGGAGTATTTGATATAAATGGCCCAAGAATTGGCGTTTACTCATATAATTCATTATAGTATTTTCACATTGAAATTTAAATTATTCTAAAATGATACTTGATATTCGGTAATTTTCGTTGTTGTTGATGTATAAGGATATGAATTCTCTATTCCTGATGGTCCTTTTGTGTTATTTAATTGAAGTATAAATATTGAACATGATTATTGAATCTATTCTATACTCGTTAAATCTTACGTAATGTATTATAATGTATCATTCACTTTCACTTTTACTCTTGTCCCTTTGTTGAATTTACAATAAAGTGATATCAAATCAATCGTGTAAGTAAGTACAGTACATCAAGTAATATTATGTCTTTTGTTGATATCTTATCTAATAATTGAAGAATGAAATACATCATGTATAATTGGTCGTAACAAAGCCGTTTCATACATTACTGCAACATAGAGTTCAAAAGGTTTGTCTGCGTCGGTGTGGTGAATAGTTAGACAAAAATTTAAAGAACACACCGTAACTGCAACATATATGCATATAGGTTTCCAGCGGCAAGTTATTCTGCATGATATATCGTATCACGAACATAGTATACGTTTATGCCTGTTCCTTATCTGAGAGATTGTTATATACCAATACCACAACAAACCCGTTCCTTATCAATGCAATTCAATACCTGGAATCCATTTGCACCATTGTCTGTTGCTATGTTGGTCATCCCTGGGAAAAGCGTTCAGGGTCCATATTCATGAAAGCCCGCTAACTAAGTTCGTTGCTAAGTCTATTTTGGATGACGTGGCTAAGAATCAAACCTAAGATCTTTTAGTAGCTAACTATATAGGGCTCACTTAGTTGGTACCTAAGGCTTACCCAGCTGATACTTTTGGGGGGCTAATAGGAAAACTTCTTTTTGTTTGTATTTTAAAAGTGCACATTTAAAATACACTTAGCAATGAACTAAGCTGCTGCTGCAGCAGCTATAGCAGGGTTTCTTGAATATGGGCCCTAGGCCCTTTTTCCATACCAAACTGCTAGCTTAGGTTCATGCTAAGTCTATTAAGCATGGCGTGTAACCCTATGGGATAGTGTAAAAAATCCGATATATAATAAATCCCATATGAAGAGACGGTTATTTCTGTCTATGCGTATATCATAGAAGGATCTTCTCAATGCCCATGAGCCGCTTGGAAGGAATGCTCACCAGGGAGTGGAGATGGTGCACACAATGTGTGCTGGTTTGCATTGTATCCTATGACTGGTGGTAATATTATCATTGTAAAGCGCTTAGAGATGATTATCAATCATATTGGGCGCTATATAAACCGAGTTTATTATTATTATATGTACTAAAAACATTATATTTTAGTTGCTAAATAGTGTTCATTTAGTGGTAACCTAAAGGCTTAACCAGCTATCCCTACGGTTGGGGAAAATGAAATGTGTTATTGCTCTCTAAACTGTATCAGTTTAAATGTACTTGGCTTAGAACATTAAAGCTAGCGAGGCTTAATGAATATGGGCCGAGCAGACAGAGCCGAGTCGACCTGATCCGACTGGTTTTGTTTAGTCGGATTAGCTCAGTGTGCGATGCATCACAACACCGATTTTGCCAGTCGAGTGACAGTCGGAAGACAGTCGGGGCCGATTCAACACGATGAATCGATTCCGACCGCCCGGGCCCGACTTTATCCTCACTGAAACCCATTCGGATCAGGCCGAGTCGGCTCTGTCTGCACCGGGCTTCAGCGTACCGCGGTCCATTAGATCATATAGTCGTACCCAGGGGGTGTTTATAGGGGGTTCAAACACCCCTCTTGGACGAAAAAAATGACTGTTTTTAGTTTTGTGTCGGTCTCGGGTACACTTTTTACCGGTCTCGCGTCTGCTTTTAATCGGTCTCGACCATCATAACCAATGGTCTCGGAACCCCCCCCCCCCCCCCCCCCCCCCCCCGAGGAACTTAATCAGTGGTCTCGGCCTCGGTCTCGAACAGTTTTGGCGACGGAATAACACACCCTTGAACAATCCTGGGTACGCTAATGCATATACAGAGAATGGCTTCACTCACAAGTTCCTCCCTTATGAAAGGGATGAGAAGAGTAAAACAAAGTCAGTAACGTGGCGTGGTCGGAAGATTTATCGGAAGGGGCAAACGGATTGTTAGAGGGCACCCTCAATGTATTCTTTATTTTATGAAGAATATCCCAAAATAATGTTTTTCTTGTTTTTGATTGAATATTGCAATACATGCACACATCACAACACCACTGCTTAGAACTTCCCTGACTTATACAGGTCATGCATAGTAAGGACTGTGTAATATATAGTTCCTTTCTTTCCGTGGGAGATAGCAACGTTTCAAATTAATATTAATCGTACTACTATCGCTAACATGAAAATTATCTTTAATTTCGGCCTGTCTGCATGGCCACGTAATCTAACAAGTACAAGATGATTGATACCGTTATCAAATGTACACACAAATCACTGCAGTGCTAATAGTATCCGTGGGAAATGTCAATACAATAACATCTAGAAAACACTTACCAGATTTTATAATTATCTGTTAACAGAACATTTACAAAACACTTAAAGGTCTAGACAGGCAAGATAGTGGTTTAGCAAAAGGGGTTCTATAAAACCTGCGAAAGGGGTATAGTCTGCGCCATTTGAATGTACCCACGATCCAGCAACACACTCAGAGTTGTCATAATGATTTTGTTTATATCAATAGCAAAAACCGGGGTCTGTGGGGGGGGGGGGGGGGGGGTTCTCACGTCCGATACGTCCATACAGCACGTAATTCAAAAATAAGACGTACGGTGTTTGATTCACAAAGGTCATGTTCAGATGGAGATGAATTGAATAATAGGAGATAATCATTATCATTATTGTAATAACATAACTTGAGGCACTGATTTACGTAAATAAATCCATTGATAATCAGATTACGCAGAAGGTCATTTAATTGATAAGCTGTGTGTCATTGTGCAAATGCAGCTATATATCCAATGTCAACCATATCATGGTATAGATGATAATTTGTTTATTCTCTCACTAGATGTTGAAAACATCTTGACGGTCACTCTTAACATTTGATTTCATTTTCATTCATTTTCATTTATTAAGATTTCCACAAATTATATTCGTAATATACAAATCAAACAACATAGTAATATGAACATCTTATGTATACAAAATGAAATTGACATAATAATTGAAGTTATAGAATTCAGAGTATACAAAAAGTAATAATAAACCAATTTAGAGTACTCTTATTTATATTTGAAATGTTGTAAAAGAAACAAAAAACATACCGTATGTGGGGGAACCTACATAAAAGCAGAAGCTTGTGGGGGTAGGTCCCCAGAAAAAAAATCAGCACACATGTACACAAATACATGTGTACTCATTTACTCCACGCACGTATGGCAAGCCGTTTTAACATTTATTCCTATTTCTTGATATCAAGAATTCAATTCTTGATATCAAGAATTCGACTTCTTGATATCAAGAATTAATTTCTTGATATCAAGAATTCAATTCTTGATATCAAGAATTACCATTGCTTTACAACAGAAAATCATTTCTTGATATCAAGAATTCATTTCTTGATATCAAGAAATAAATTCTTGATATCAAGAATTCATTTCTTGATATCAAGAATTCGATTTCTTGATATCAAGAATTCATTTCTTGATATCAAGAATTTATTTTTTGATATCAAGAATTCGATTTCTTGATATCAAGAAATCAATTCTTGATATCAAGAATTCATTTGGATATCGAACGCAAGATTTGAGCAGGAATACAATTTGATTGGTGGTAATCTTTGCTACAGGTTTGCGCATTGTATATTGGCAACATATCACGAAATGATTTCTTGATATGTTGCCGTTTTACGTTTTTCAAAGACGCGTTTTTGTATGTTTTTTTTTTAAAGTAATTAAACTAGAAAGAATCACATCCAACATTACCAATGGAACATTAATCAATGGTCTAAATAAACATATGATTGAACAGTATGAAATGAAAATCTTATACAAGGAAAATCACCGAGACAGTCAATGCACTGCAAGCTGGCAACATGCATTCTTGCATTAGTTGAATTCTCGCGATACATTGACTTTCGACACCGCACCGCTCAGGCAGGATGAATTCGTGCTCAACTTTTGCGTTCGAAATCAAATCACAATGAATTGTGCACAACTTTCGAGCACGAAATCAGAGTGGATTTCTGCATTACTTTTGCGCTCGAAATCAATTGTGAATTTTTGCATTACTTTTGCGCTCGATATCAAAATAATTATTGCAATAGTCTTGCGTTCGAAATACGAATTGAATTCTTGATATCAAGAATTCATTCTTGATATCAAGAATTCGAATTCTTGATATCAAGAATTCGAATTCTTGATATCAAGAAATAATTTTCTGTTGTTAACCAATGGTAAATCTTGATATCAGGAATTCGAATTCTTGATATCAAGAATTCGATTTCTTGATATCAAGAATTCATTTCTTGATATCAAGAATTCGATTTCTTGATATCAAGAATTCATTTCTTGATATCAAGAATTCGAATTCTTGATATCAAGAATTCGATTTCTTGATATCAAGAATTCATTTCTTGATATCAAGAATTTATTTTTTGATATCAAGAATTCGATTTCTTGATATCAAGAAATCAATTCTTGATATCAAGAATTCATTTGGATATCGAACGCAAGATTTGAGCAGGAATACAATTTGATTTCGAACGCAAACTTTGAGCAGGAATACAATTTGATTTCGAACGCAAACTTTGAGCAGGAATACAATTTGATTTCGAACGCAAACTTTGAGCAGGAATACAATTTGATTTCGAACGCAAACTTTGAGCAGGAATACATTCTGATTTGGAACGCAAATTCATCCTGAACGGTGCGGTGTCTAGTCTAGATTCAGGACGTGCTTTATGAACACACACCATAGAGCTGTATGGGAAAGAGCTCTATGACACACCAAGGAGGTATAGTACCTCCTTGGACACACACACATACACACGTGTACACACCACGCTATACGACTCTCACTAAAGCCAAAGTAAACAAAACTGCGAGTATCTGAGCCACTGACCTATGTCGGCCACGTGCGTTTATTTCGTGATATGCTGCCAATAAACGTGCACAAACCTGTTGTAATGATTCTCCCTTGTGCAATAAATATGTCCATGTGTTTTTCTGAATGATCAATTGTAAAATATTACTTGTATTTTAGTTGAAATAGTAACGTCAGATATGATATTTTTTTAAAGCAAAATAACTTCTAAAAAGACTTACAAAATACGCATTGTAAATGCACAATTTGGCAACATATCACAAATTCATTAGTTCCGCATGAATTCATGATATGTTGCCAATTTGTTATGTTTACAATGCGTGTTTTGTGAGTCCATTTAGATGTCTTTTTGCTAAAAATGATTAAATCTGACAGTATTATGTTAACTGACGTGATCAATATTATTTTGAAATGAATTGCGCAGTAAAAATGTGAAAATATCATTACACACGTGGTAATCTTTGCTACAGGTTTGCGCATTGTATATTGGCAACATATCACGAAATGATTTCTTGATATGTTGCCGTTTTACGTTTTTCAAAGACGCGTTTTTGTATGTTTTTTTTTTACAAGTAATTAAACTAGAAAGAATCACATCCAACATTACCAATGGAACATTAATCAATGGTCTAAATAAACATATGATTGAACAGTATGAAATGAAAATCTTATACAAGGAAAATCACCGAGACAGTCAATGCACTGCAAGCTGGCAACATGCATTCTTGCATTAGTTGAATTCTCGCGATACATTGACTTTCGACACCGCACCGCTCAGGCAGGATGAATTCGTGCTCAACTTTTGCGTTCGAAATCAAATCACAATGAATTGTGCACAACTTTCGAGCACGAAATCAGAGTGGATTTCTGCATTACTTTTGCGCTCGAAATCAATTGTGAATTTTTGCATTACTTTTGCGCTCGATATCAAAATAATTATTGCAATAGTCTTGCGTTCGAAATACGAATTGAATTCTTGATATCATGAATTCTATTTTTTTATATCAAGAATTGAATTCTTGATATCAAGAAATGAATTCTTGATATCAAGAATTGATTTCTTGATATCAAGAAATGAATTCTTGATATCAAGAATTGATTTCTTGATATCAAGAAATGAATTCTTGATATCAAGAAATGATTTTCTGTTGTAAAGCAATGGTAATTCTTGATATCAAGAATTGAATTCTTGATATCAAGAAATGAATTCTTGATATCAAGAAGTCGAATTCTTGATATCAAGAATTGAATTCTTGATATCAAGAATTGAATTATTGATATCAAGAAATAGGAATAAATGTTAAAACGGCTTGCCATACGCACGCAAGTACACCTGGACAAGCGTGCGTGCACACACCAACACACAACAGAAGAAAAGGAAAATAGAAGAACACCGACAAGACCGTCATAAAGACAGTATTATACAGGAATTATGGGGATACCAGCAGCTGCGAGAGAAAACATAACAAAAGTGGAAGTAAAGACGAGACAAAAAATATATACCTGTTCATCAACCATGCCAAGCAGTATCAATCAATGTTACTATTATTAACTTGTGCTGTCATCAGAGTATCTCAAGAACCGTTTGACGGATTGACGGACACCCCCCTCCCACACCCTCCCCCCGCTCAGTAATTTCGCTCCCTGTGTTGGGGTGCATATTTATTAGTGTGTCAATTAGTTGTTTTCTTCGTGAAAATATATTCAAAATTTCTGGTCGATCAAATCATGGACCTCCATGATCAAATCATAACACGCTTTCCCAGATACAGTCAATTTTGAGCCCGAATTTCCGATCTAGGTAAGCACCAAACAACACAATTTCAAGTCCAATTTCAACCCCCCCCCCCCCCCCCCCCCTCCCACACCCTCCCCCGCTCAGTCACTTCGCTCCTTGCAATGTCTGACTCTCACATCTGGCTCAAAGTTGGCAGCACTGTGAGTGTGGTTGGGCATGAGCCCCTACACACATTAAATCGTGATCCCCCATAGGTTAACATCTAACCCCCCCCCCCCCCCCCCCCCCCCCCACTGAGCCACTGACCCTCAAGGACTTTCAAGCAATTGTCTTGGTCTCGAAATATTTCGGCAGGTGGTCTCGGCCGCGATGAAACTGGTCTTGGTCCGGTGAACAGCAAATCATCCCCCCAGGTGTAAGAACCTGTCTACGCCACTGTCTTCCATTATAATATATTACATATTGAAAGGCAAAGTTCCCACCTTCTCATGATCTTCAAAACTTTGTATAGTCTATAAAACGTTTTATAAGTATTCTAAGAATTAATAAGCAGTGCACAATAAATTATATTTCGATAACCGTGTGAAATGTCAATATAGTGTGGTTAATTAACATCGAAAGTATAGTGATAAATACCCAGGTAACCTACGGTATATGATACATATCCAAGTGACCTATATGATAAATACCCAAGTAACCTATATGATACATACCCAAGTAACCTATATGATAAATACCCAAGTAACCTATATGATAAATACCCAAGTAACCTACTGTATATGATAAATGCCCAAGTAGTCTTATTATGATACATACCCAAGTAACCTATATGATAAATACCCAAGTAACCTATTATTGGTTACTTGGGCATGAATCGTTATATTTTCGATGTTATAGCGTATTACAAGATAAGAGGATATAGGATGATTCATTGGAGTCACTTAAAAATATATGTTTTTTTAAATTGCTCGATAGTGCTCTTGAGTGAAGTAAATAAACATAAATAAATGTATGCTTGTTTCTTTTTCTCGTATTACATTTTCGCTTATCTTAAAGATCTCCAGTATTTGTTCTCTTATGTGAAAAAAAAAACAATTAGTACAAGCTAAAATGATTTGATATGGAATATAATTATGTCTGGTAAATAAATTGTACTTTGTTTGTTTAACCCTTATATAGTGGAATAAGCTAGTTTGTATATTGCAATTACTTAACATGCTCAAACGAACGTTCACAACAAGTATTCAATTTATTATCTCGATATTAAGTAAAGTCGCTGTAGATACTTTTTTGCATTTTGTTTGCGTAATCTTAATATATTGAGATATGATAGTTTTACATTGCAATTTATCTGAATAATAAGTATTTGAAAGACTGATTTGGAGTATTTGATATAAATGGCCCAAGAATTGGCGTTTACTCATATAATTCATTATAGTATTTTCACATTGAAATTTAAATTATTCTAAAATGATACTTGATATTCGGTAATTTTCGTTGTTGTTGATGTATAAGGATATGAATTCTCTATTCCTGATGGTCCTTTTGTGTTATTTAATTGAAGTATAAATATTGAACATGATTATTGAATCTATTCTATACTCGTTAAATCTTACGTAATGTATTATAATGTATCATTCACTTTCACTTTTACTCTTGTCCCTTTGTTGAATTTACAATAAAGTGATATCAAATCAATCGTGTAAGTAAGTACAGTACATCAAGTAATATTATGTCTTTTGTTGATATCTTATCTAATAATTGAAGAATGAAATACATCATGTATAATTGGTCGTAACAAAGCCGTTTCATACATTACTGCAACATAGAGTTCAAAAGGTTTGTCTGCGTCGGTGTGGTGAATAGTTAGACAAAAATTTAAAGAACACACCGTAACTGCAACATATATGCATATAGGTTTCCAGCGGCAAGTTATTCTGCATGATATATCGTATCACGAACATAGTATACGTTTATGCCTGTTCCTTATCTGAGAGATTGTTATATACCAATACCACAACAAACCCGTTCCTTATCAATGCAATTCAATACCTGGAATCCATTTGCACCATTGTCTGTTGCTATGTTGGTCATCCCTGGGAAAAGCGTTCAGGGTCCATATTCATGAAAGCCCGCTAACTAAGTTCGTTGCTAAGTCTATTTTGGATGACGTGGCTAAGAATCAAACCTAAGATCTTTTAGTAGCTAACTATATAGGGCTCACTTAGTTGGTACCTAAGGCTTACCCAGCTGATACTTTTGGGGGGCTAATAGGAAAACTTCTTTTTGTTTGTATTTTAAAAGTGCACATTAAAAATACACTTAGCAATGAACTAAGCTGCTGCTGCAGCAGCTATAGCAGGGTTTCTTGAATATGGGCCCTAGGCCCTTTTTCCATACCAAACTGCTAGCTTAGGTTCATGCTAAGTCTATTAAGCATGGCGTGTAACCCTATGGGATAGTGTAAAAAATCCGATATATAATAAATCCCATGTGAAGAGACGGTTATTTCTGTCTATGCGTATATCATAGAAGGATCTTCTCAATGCCCATGAGCCGCTTGGAAGGAATGCTCACCAGGGAGTGGAGATGGTGCACACAATGTGTGCTGGTTTGCATTGTATCCTATGACTGGTGGTAATATTATCATTGTAAAGCGCTTAGAGATGATTATCAATCATATTGGGCGCTATATAAACCGAGTTTATTATTATTATATGTACTAAAAACATTATATTTTAGTTGCTAAATAGTGTTCATTTAGTGGTAACCTAAAGGCTTAACCAGCTATCCCTACGGTTGGGGAAAATGAAATGTGTTATTGCTCTCTAAACTGTATCAGTTTAAATGTACTTGGCTTAGAACATTAAAGCTAGCGAGGCTTAATGAATATGGGCCGAGCAGACAGAGCCGAGTCGACCTGATCCGACTGGTTTTGTTTAGTCGGATTAGCTCAGTGTGCGATGCATCACAACACCGATTTTGCCAGTCGAGTGACAGTCGGAAGACAGTCGGGGCCGATTCAACACGATGAATCGATTCCGACCGCCCGGGCCCGACTTTATCCTCACTGAAACCCATTCGGATCAGGCCGAGTCGGCTCTGTCTGCACCGGGCTTCAGCGTACCGCGGTCCATTAGATCATATAGTCGTACCCAGGGGGTGTTTATAGGGGGTTCAAACACCCCTCTTGGACGAAAAAAATGACTGTTTTTAGTTTTGTGTCGGTCTCGGGTACACTTTTTACCGGTCTCGCGTCTGCTTTTAATCGGTCTCGACCATCATAACCAATGGTCTCGGAACCCCCCCCCCCCCGAGGAACTTAATCAGTGGTCTCGGCCTCGGTCTCGAACAGTTTTGGCGACGGAATAACACACCCTTGAACAATCCTGGGTACGCTAATGCATATACAGAGAATGGC
>JBAMJV010012339.1:0-55309 GCA_037951105.1 Echinarachnius parma | reverse complement strand
GAAAAGTATTTTAACTGCAAATACATATACCTCAATGTATTGTTCAGCTTTAAATTCAATTCTTTAACCCTCTTCAACAAGAGGCAATGCCTTGCTTGCCCTATTGCACTGTCTGAAGAGGTTGATAAGGAAAATCTAAGAAAGAATTATCATTTAATGATTCTCTTAAGGAGAATTTAATTGATATACCTTTATTGGAAGTGTCAACGGGAAATTCCTATGCAAGATTTCTATGGGAATTTCTATGGGAATTCTATGGGAATCCTATGGGAATTTCTATTGGTCCCATAGAAACCCATAGAAACCCATATCGTTTTCTATTGGTCTCATGTTCCATTTTCCCTATTGAAAACCCATAGGCCTATGGGTCTATGGGTTTTCTATGGGTTTAGGTTCTATGGGAATTTCGACTTGGGTGTAGGTTTGAGTGTATATTGTGTGTGACCTTGTGTTTCTGTATATTATGTGTTTGTGTACCTCAGCCGAGGGTATAAATATGGGCTGCCATTATTCTAGTTGGTGTTATTCTAGTTTATTAAAGTGAGTTTAGAGCAAATGTTTGACATGTGTTTTTGTTTGTTACGTATAATATTAAGTATGTTTGCTGAGTTCATGTTTATCTGATTATGTGTCGTTATGCGTATTGAGCATCTGCCAGGAGGTTATCATTCTAGTGGGGGTCTACTTTCTTATTGTTTTTTAAGTGAGTACAGAGCAAATTTGACTAGTGTATGTTCAGGACAAGTGTTTATCTGGTATTTCTTATAATATGCCCATGTCTTAGGCCTAAAAACAGGACAAGTGACCTATGCAAAAGAAAACATGAAATGGTTGAATGATGTTACTATTAGTAATTGTAATATTATATTTTAATGACACTGCTTTCTTGCAATTATTTTGTTTCTGCTTTTAATGGTTCACAGGACAACAGCAGCCATGCTAGGGTCATTTACTGCTCTGGCCGTGCTGACCAGCTTCAACGAGCGACCAAAACTGGAAACAATCAACTCAGGGATGCCAGAGTTCTGGCTATAGCCGGAATTCCGGTTTTTTAACCATAGTTCCGGCTAGGGATAATTATGATCCACAAAAAAGTTTCAATTGCACCAGAGAGCATCTGGAACCCAGAGCTTCAAGGGCCCTAAAGCGGGCCATGGACCCCGGCTAAAGGGACTTCGTGCTTCGCGCTCGTGATTATTTTGAGTCTCCACAAATTTTCAGGCCCTGGAGCCATTTGCCACTGGCATCCCTGAATCATGTACTGTATATGAAATAATTGTGTTTTAACAGGTCTTTGCTACAATATGACAAACTCTTTAGCTTAACATTGGGACAACGGGCATTCCATGCAAGAAAAATACAGACTGAAACGGTGACTTTGTTAAATATGTATGTGTGAATGTTTTTGTTTGTTTGAAAAAATAATTCTAACAATTGTTTTGTTCTGCTTTTCAGCTGGTTCACAGGACAACAGCAGCCATGCTAGGGTCATTTGCTGCTCTGGCCGTACTGACCAGCTTCAACGAGCGACCTTCGCTGGAGACAATCATGGGATGGCTGATATGACACACTGGCACTACTCTGGGGAATGGTCAGTATTAACTCTGAACATGCTTGAAGTATAACACTGTAGACGTTGAATCATTCTTCTTCTTCGTCTTCTTCTTTCTTCTTCTTTCTTCTTCTTCTTCTTCTTCTTCTTCTTCTTCTTCTTCTCTTCTTCTTCCTTCTTCTTCTTCCTTCTTCTTCTTCTTCTTCTTCTCTTCTTCTTCTTCTTCTTCTTCTTCTTCTTCTTCTTCTTCTTCTTCTTCTTCTTCTTCTTCTTCTTCTTCTTCTTCTTCTTCTTCTTCTTCTTCTTCTTCTTCTTCTTCTTCTTCTTCTTCGTCTTCTTCTTCTTTCTTCTTCTTCTTCTCTTCTTCTTCTTCTTCTTCTTCTTCTTCTTCTTCTCTTCTTCTCTTCTTCTTCTTCTTCTTCTTCTTCTTCTTCTTCTTCTTCTTCTCTTCTTCTTCTTCTTCTTCTATTCTTCTTCTTCTTCTTCTTCTCTTCTTCTTCTTCTTCTTCTCTTCTTCTTCTTCTTCTTCTTCTTTCCTTCTTCTCTCCTCCCGTTCTTCTCCTTCTCTCCTCTCCTTCTCCTCTTCCTCCACCGCTACTGCCACTGCCACCGCCCCTGCCAGCACCGACACCATCCCACCCCCCTTTGCCCATGCAGTGAAAATTTCCAGAACACGCTTGGCGTGTCTAACCAATTTTGGATTAGAATGTATGAATTTGAAAGTCTCACTTGGAGCATATCCACTATGTACAAAGTTATGGCATTGAGCGAGCAAATATTGCTTAGCAATTTCACTCAATGCTCGCCATATGACATTCATTTAACATGGAATTTTCACACCTGATTTAGTAGACTTATCGGATCACAGAAATACACATTTTATCAACCCTGTATTAGTTTGGGCATATATGTCTACAAAGTTATTAGATCCATTATCTTCTAAGCCTAGATCTCAGAGGCCCCTTAATCATTATCTTCTTTTCTCTGCAGATGACAATTGTAGCCATCTTCTCAGAGACGGGTTTCTTTGACTACTGTGCTCTCCTCGCCTACAAGTTGGCCAAGGGAAAGATCTGACTCTGGTGACGATTCTTCTCTGCTTCTTCTCTGGGATAGTGTCCGCATTCCTGGACAACGTGACCACCATTCTGCTCCTGACTCCAGTCACTATCAGGTATTGAAACAATTTTATTCTCTGTATGACACTGATGATGATGAAGACGACGATGAAACTGTGATGATCATGGTTATTTCATGATGATTGTTTGCCTATGATGACGATCATCATCATCATCGTCGTTGTCTTCGTCGTCATCATCATCATGGTTGTGGTAGTGATTCTGTCCCATATTATGGGAGCTTTTTAACAAGATACTAGTAGCATGTCTTTAATAAAGTATGAAATAAAACATGGGAAGAAATAGTTTGTATTATCATTACGCAAATGAATGCTATTTCTTTGTCTTCGTTTCAGTCTTTGTGAAGTCCTCGACATCGATCCTCGCTACGTCCTCATCGCCGAGGTGGTTTTCTCAAACATCGGTGGCACTGCAACGGCCATCGGTGATCCGCCAACGTTATCATCGTCTCAAACTCGGACATTCAACAAGCAGTGAGTATCTGTAACTTGCCAGTTATGTTACTGGGGGTGTATTCTGAAAACTATTTTAAGCTAATATCTATTGTATCTACGTCACTAAAATATTTTAGCCAAATCTGTATTCTGAGAACTGTACTAAAAGAAAAGCGATTTGTTCAATTATATTTTAGTGACGTAGATATGACAGTAAACACAATAAATGTTAACTTTAAATTGTTTTCTGAATACACCCCCTGCTCGATATTGTCTCCGCTTAATTGGTAGGCATTGCAAGGTATATTTGACCCCTTTAACAGGTGTACCCGATGAAGTGGTGACAATTTCTGTAAGAAATATAAGAAATGTATTGGTTCAATCCTATCCCCTTTAAATGGTACCCCAGTAACGTATCAAGTAGAGACCACTTTGTAACCATATAGTGCAATTATGAACTATCACGCACCATCATTACCGGCATGAAATACACACACATATGTGACCTCACACCACAAAACGACCAATAAGTCGGAGGAAAATGATTGTGCTAATTTTTACATGACAGTAAAGTAGAAGTCAATACCTTTAAAATGGTATATAATTTGTCATATTTGGACTAAGCGAACCTTCTCAAAATGAGGCAGCCAAGATTTGGACATAGCTGAATCAGTTTTAAAGTTAGGGAGAAAATGGATGTTTCAAAGATCGGCGTCCATCAAGCACTGTAATCTGATCATATTTATTTGATTAAAAATCATATTTAAACATGATTTCTGACGCTCAAAATTTCACAAAAGGTAGATTATGATACCCTCATTCAGGAAATACCAAAATCCTGAATTTCCATATTTTGAACAAAATTTGGCTATATCAGCTAATAACAGACAAACTACCACGGCGACATAACGGTCGTTTTGTGGTGTAAGGTCACATATGGATATTTATTGTCACTAGCAGATTATCATCAAGCATTATTATTTCATTCATTCAGTATGCATTATCATGAACATAACATTAAATATTCATCACCATGGTATCCCAAAAATGGCCCAACCCAAGGCTCCACACTAAATTAGTGTACTACTTACATGTACCTGTCAGACCTGTTTGGGCCAGTGAAATATTTCCCTATAAAATATTGGTTGCCCAAAACAATTTTTTTTAAATTTATTTGATAAAGACTTCAAAGTCTATGGAGGTTTAACCAGAAAGCATACAAAATGTTCTCTTTCTGTCATTGGCAGTTTGAAAATCTAGTTACCCGATCAGCCAAAAGTAGTTGCCCGTACAATATGTGACCGGCTATAGCAAAACCCTGCACTTGTCGGTAAAAATCAAAAGTAGATTTAGATCAGCCAAAAGTAGTTGCCCGTACAATATGTGACCGGCTATAGCAAAACCCTGCACTTGTCGGTAACAAAAAGAAGTAGATTTAGATCAGCCAAAGTAGTTGCCGTACATATGTGACCGGCTATAGCAAACACCCTGCACTTGTCGGTAAAATCAAAAATAGATTGAGATCAGCCAAAAGTAGTTGCCCGTACAATGTGGACCGGCTATAGCAAAACCCTGCACTTGTCGGTAAAAATCAAAAAGTAGATTTAGATCAGCCAAAAGTAGTTGCCCGTACCATATGTGACCGGCTATAGCAAAACCCTGCACTTGTCGGTAAAAATCAAAAAGTAGGTTTTTATACCATTAGAAAGGCCTCATCACAAGCTTTTATTTAATGCTTTGTTCTAAAAATTGGTCAATAATTGGCGAAGATATGATTGTTTCAATTTTACAACCATACGTTTTTTACACACATTATGTGAACTTAAAATGCCCATTTCTTCAAAACATGAATTACGACAAGTGCGGGTTTTTCTATAGCCAGTCACATATAATATAAATCATGTAATTAAAGAATTGACCTGAGCATAATTATACTCAGAATTAACTGATCCTAAGGCGCTTCATTCATGAAGGCAATATTTGTTTTTCTTTTATGCAAACGTGCAATCTCATTGAATTATTTTATTTTAACTAATTTCATATCAAGTTCATATCAAATGTCATTAATTTTATTTTGTTTTTACTTGGTTGATATATCATCAAACCTGTTAAAGTTTTTGTTTATCCTGGGGGGTGTTTCACAAAGATCCTAAGTTGAACTTAACTCTTAAAGTTGGACTTAGAAGATATGGAAAGCCCTTAGTTTCTTTGAAACAATTTTGTAACATTTCTTTTATAAGGCATACAATGTTGATATCAAATCATTGATATTCTCTATCATTAAGGGGATTTCATGTTTTGATGTAAAAATCTATGAAAGTCTAAAATACTTGCATTTTTGCTTGGAATATATTTTATTCCAAGGTTACAAATGGCTTACCATACTTTTTAAGTCAAACTTAGAGTTAAGTTAAACTTAGGATCTTTGTGAAACACCCCCTGGTGTTATACCCATCCACCATAGACCAGGTAATTTTGTGACCAGTCCTGAATAGGTACGCCATGAAATGTATTTTCACTTTGCTCTGACTTTTACTTTTGCTTGTGCTGTTAACAAATATTTTGTTTTTTTTCAAAGAATTTTATTTTATTTCAATGAATTTTAATCCATACAAGGGCTGTTTGATTTTGGTATAACACACATTTTCCATAGGCTCAAGCCTGGGTATTTCGGGACCACATATTTTTACATTTAACATTTTTGTTATGATAATGATAATGTGTCAAGTTCAGTTGTCCATATAAGTTTGATATGTTCATGATATTTTGATTATTTCATTTGTATTTCCATTTTGTTTTCATATGGCTGAGCATTATTTATTGTTTTGACATCACGCAATATCTTTTGTTTTTTGTCATCCCATACATCAATTTTGAAATCGCTTTACAGCATTATCAATATCCCAAAGATAATGGTAAGTTATGCTTAGCACCGGCAAAGTATTTTTGCTCCTCGCATGCTAGCTATAATTTGCTAATGTTTTGTAATGTAGTGATTTGATATGTGGTATTACTAATACTAACCAACCTTATTTTTAGTGAAGTTATTATATTATGTTATTTTCCCTACTCACTATAATAATGTATGTATATACAAATATGCAAGCTGACATAAACAAAGGTAAAAAGGCAAAGTGCAAGGGATCATGCAAAGTGATGCAGCCTGAAAGTGATCCATTAAATTGGTCAAATTGGTCAAATTTAACCAAAATCACTTCCATATTTCTCTTATACCATGTTGTTTGGCTTATGGTAACAGAATAATGAAAAGCATTCCGGAATGATTGTTGATTGTAGTCAAATTCAGTGGGCAGAAGGTGATAAAATCTTACATCAATGTTCACTCTTTTTCACTAGATAAACAGTGTTCTTTTATAGAATAAAAACTGTCACACATCATTCAGGAAAATCTTTACTGTATGCTTTATGTCTCAAATATCACTTTCCGTCGGAAATCCTTAATAGATTTAAATGATCACTTGAACTTAACTGGAAATCCGATCTGGATATCATTTTGCTATTGTATTGTCAAGTGTTGTGAGGCTAATTGGTCCCATGATGTCATTATTTGTATTGGTAGAGAGCATTATGATTTGAAATTGTGTTGTGAATGTTTGATAGCATTATAATGTGGCAATTAATTGCTCTGATATATGCCTAGTATAGTTTGCATGCATCTATTATCCCATTATAAACATACATGTACATGTATGATACATGCTAAAAATGGTGACCGTGATGCTCGTTTCTAGATTGTTCCAACCAGTAAACATGAATATGCAAATAAATTACTGTATAACATATTACAGGCAAGCTAGTCAGGATTTTTCAAAGGAGGGTGTGTAATTTACAAAGTGGACTGAGACCGTTTGTGCCGAGACGGAGTTGTGTAAGGCGAGGGGGGGGATGTGTGATTGTGGCCACGACCTATAATGGCGATACCGTGACCGAGACTTATGCTTAAGTCTCAAATATCACTTTCGGGTCTAAATATCACTTTCGGGTCGGAAATCCTTAATAGAATTTAAATGATCACTTGAACTTAACTGGAATCCGATCTGGATATCATTTTGCTATTGTATTGTCAAGTGTTATGATCTAATTGGTCCCATGATGTCATTATTTGTATTGGTAGAGAGCATTTATGATTGAAATTGTGTTGTGAATGTTTGATAGCATTATAATGTGGCAATTAATTGCTCTGATATATGCTCTAGTATAGTTTGCATGCATCTATTATCCCATTATAAACATACATGTACATGTATGATACATGCTAAAAATGGTGACCATGGATGCTCGTTTCTAGATTGTCCAACCAGTAAACATGAATCCCTTGTAGGAAAATGTATGATTAGATTTGTGAATTTATAATTTGAAAGCACCATACTTCAGTGCTTGGTCTACTATAATACTCTAATAATAATACAGGCCTGTAGCCAGGAGGGGGTTAGGTCTCGGTCACAGTATCGGCCATTATAGGTCATGGCCACAATCACACATCCCTCCCCCCCCTCGCCTTACACAACTCCGTCTCGGCCACAAACGGTCTAAGTCCACTTTTGTAAATTACACACCCTCCTTTGAAAAATCCTGACTACTTGCCTGTAATATGTTATACAGTAATTTATTTGCATAATATACTAATACAAGCACACACTTATTTGCAAGGCCTGAATGTTTGTTTCTAATTTGTTCTACCCATTAGACATGAACTATTTAGTATCCCTTGTACGGGATACCAAATACATGTACATATCACAGGAAGGAAAATTTATTTTGTGTCTTGATCATTTGAAGACATCATAGTTCATCGATTGCTCTAATATAATACACTAATCATCATCTAGAATAATTTCTATGCACGATACGCTAATATAGGCACACACTAATATGCAAGGCAAGGATGCTTGTTTTTTTATTTGCTCAATACACAAGGCTACTAATCCTTTGAATCAAGGAAGTACTACCTCCTTGCTTGAATGAGATACAACATACATGTACATATCTCAGTAGGGGACAAATGTATGACTTGATTTGAGACTACATTAACTTATTGCATTGTGATCGTTTAAAGATACAATGTAGTATGGCGATTGCTCTAAAATAATATTTTAATTCTAAATATAGTTTATATGCATGATTTAATAATAAACTTACAAACTTATACAAAAACATGTAATACTTGTCTCTAATTTATTGTATTCAATAAACATGTCACTGAACTATTAATCCCTTGTTCAGGATACCACATGGCGTTACATTATCCTTCTTTCAGTGAATTAATTATATATTTATGATAATAACTCTTCTTCCTATGCTAATTTTCTATTAACTTCATGTTTGTGCAATCGATCACCCCTTCATGGAATATGAATACCAACCCTTATGATTAATCATGAACCCTTTTTCAAATTATGAATAGCGGTCCTTATTACGAGTTGACCCTCATGAATAGCGGTCCTTATGACAAGTTGACCCATATGAATAGCGGACCTTATGACAAGATGACCCGTATGAATAGCGGTCCTTATGACCAGTTTACCCTTATGATAAGCGGTCACTTTAAGTGAGTCAAACAGTGCCAAACCCCACTTTATGCGAGTCAAACCGTGCCAAACCCCAGTTTAAGCGAGTCAAACCGCGCCAAACCCCACTTTAAGCGATTCAAACCGCGCCAAACCCCACTTTAAGCGAGTCAAACTGCGCCAAACCCCACTTTTAGCGAGTCAATCAAAGCCAAACCCCACTTTAAGCGAGTCAAACCACGCCAAACCCCACTTTAGCAAGTCAAACTGCGCCAAACCCCACTTTAGTGAGTCAAACCAGGCATAACCCCACTTTAAGCGAGTCAAACCGTGCAAAACCCCACTTCCTCGCCAAACCCCACTTTAAGCGAGTCAAACTGCACCAAACCCCACTTTTAGCGAGTCAATCCAAGCCAAACCCCACTTTAAGCGAGTCAAACTGCGCAAAACCCCACTTTCAGCGAGTCAAACCGTGCAAAACCCCACTTTAAGCAAGTCAAACCTTGCCAAACCCCACTTTAAGTGAGTCAAACTGCATTAAACCCCACTTTAAGCAAGTCAAACTACACCAAACCCCACTTTAAGCGAGTCAAACCACGCCAAACCCCACTTTAAGCGAGTCAAACCATGCAAAACTCCACTTTAAGCGAGTCAAACTGCTCCAAACCCCACTTTAAGCGAGTCAAACCACGCCAAACCCCATTTTAAGCGCGTCAAACCGCGCCAAACCCAACTTTAAGCAAGTCAAACTGCACTAAACACCACTTTAAGCGAGTCAAACCGCGCCAAACCCCACTTTAAGCGAGTCAAACCGCGCCAAACCCCACTTAAGCGAGTCAAACCCCACTTTAAGCGAGTCAAATCGCGCCAAACCCCACTTTAAGCGAGTCAAACCATTTGTGAGAATTTGTTTTCATAATACTAGAATAGCGTGTATAGGGGGGCACACATTATTTGGGGACACACTCACTTTATCTAAATTTGTTTTTTTCCTTTTTCATGACTGGTTTTTTTTTTTTTTTTTTTTTTTGTGTGTGTCTGTTTCATGGAATATTGGCTTTGCAAATTTCCCCCTATGTTGGAGTCAAAATTCAAAATACCAGTTTTCAAATTGTATTATTGATTTACATTTGTGTCTGTTTCCCCTCAGGGTATTGGCTTTGCAAATTTCACGCTGCACATGAGCGTGGGGATCATATTTGTTATGATCGTGGGCTACTTTGTGCTGCGGCTCTTATACAGAGGGATAAACCTGCATTCCCTGGAACCACCAAAAGTTAGAGGTAAGTTTTTAGAGAAGATTTTGATAATCTTGACTTACCATTTTGGTGCGTTTATGCTATAAAAAAATTATTAAAAAATTAAAATGGTACAAGCCATTGTAGTGTAATATGGGGGTGTTTCACAAAGATCCTAAGTTGAACTCAACTGTAAGTTGGACTTACAAATTATGGTAAGCCATTTGCAGCCTTGGAATAAAATATATTCAAAAGTAAAAATTCTAGTATTTTTTACCTTTCATAAATTTTTATATCAAGAACATAAAATCCCCTTGATAATAAAAAATATTAATGATTTTAACCACCATTTTGTGCCATTTAAAAGAAACATTGTAACATTTTTTCAAAGAAACTAATGGCTTTCCATAATGTTTAAGTCCAACTTAGGGTTAAGTTCAACTTAGGATCTTTGTGAAACACCCCCTATGACTTGTTAGTCTATACAGGGTGGCCCAGAAGACACATGATGCCCGTCATAGCAACTAGTAACGTTCAATGCGTGCGCCATTGTTAGTACCCCTTCTTCTCTATACACAGCTGAACGCACACTCACAATGGCGCACGGTTGATCGTTACTCGATGCAGTATGGCGGGCATCATGAGTCTTTAGTATGGCAAGTACCCCGTTCCGTTATTTATGGGCCACCCTGTATTAGAAATTGTATTAGAAGTTAACTCTGAATCTTCTGTCCGAAAGTTGTAATTCTCATTTTATGTTGGGTTTTTTTTCAACGATTATACAAACTTACATCATAAATCATCCATTGACCACTCATCATTTTGAAGTTGGTGCCCAAAGGTATTTTTGAACCCATTCAGGACTGATTGATTTTTGCTGTAACATGTAATCTCCATAGCCACAAGCCCAATTGTTTTAGGGACCAGTCCTGATCGGGTTAATTAACCCAACATTTTCAATTTTTCACCTAGATTTGAAGCGGGAGATCGAAATCTGGCGGAAGGCTGCAATCCGTATTATGGTAGCTTCAAAGGAGGAGAGCACGGTAAAAGCCCTGCTGATGCAGAAGGTCTCGCAGCTGGAGACTGAACTAAGGAACGCAATATACGAGCACAGGTATGTTGGCTTCTCGGAAGCAAACTCTGGGTAGAAATTGATACAAATTAGCCGTTAGAGCACAGTAAAAGCCCTGCTAATGCAAAAGGTGTCATAGCTGGAGACTGAACTAAGGAACGCAATATACGAGCACAGGTATGGTGGCCTCTTGGAGCCAAACTCTGGGTAGCCATTATTAAGCATGGTAAAAGCCCTATTCATGCAGAAACTCTTGCAGCTAGAGACTGAACTTAGGAACACCATTTATGAGCACAGCTATGGTGGCCTTTAGGTGGAAATTTATATAATCTTGCGTAAAACAACACTTAAGAACCCTGTAATAATGCAATCTATCATTCTTTTTGTCATTATTAATCAATGAAAGTGATTCAGTGAAAGTGATACCACGTGTAAGCAATTGCCTGTATACAGAACCAGACAATTGGTTTCTGTAAAATATTATTGCCTGATTCCATAAGTAAGCAGTTTGCCTTATTCTCAACTAAGCCACTCATAAAGAGCAAGGATTGCTCATAAATCCAAATTTGTTTATGGTATTAAAGACTGATTGATTTTGCTATAACATGCATTCTCCATAGACCCTAGACTGAGTATTTTGGGGACTATAGTCCTGAACTTGTAATTATAACATTTTTATCATTATTTTTTTCATAATTCTTTCTGTTAATTTCTTTCCCATGCCACAGACAAACAACCAGAGCAAATACTTCATGGAAAGACAAGCTTTCAGAGCTGGAGCTAAAGGTAACATGAAATAATGTTTGTTGTGTTTTTTTTTAATTACATTATTCAAGGCCATGATGGCGTAACCCATGTTGCAAGCAAGAATTTGAGTAATCAATATTTTGCTTTCACCCATGGTATCTCTGCAACATTTTTTTACTGATTAAGTACAGTTTGTCAATCCCTCGCTCTTTCCCGTCTTCAGTAACTGACAAAGTTCATTTACTTTGCGAGACAAGTGATAATCTTCTGCAGTATAATTTTTCCCATCTTCTTTGCTATTTTTTGTTTTCATTTAGATGGTAAACATGTTTGTTTTCTTCCATGTTTCAATGACAGACAAGGGCCCCGTTGCAGAAAGAGATACAATCGATTGTAAGTTGCAATTAATCATGAGTCAGATCACGTGTTCTAGATGCGCAAATCTGATTGGTTGAAACACGTAAATTTTCTGACTTACGACCAATCGTAACTTACAATCGATTGTATCTCTTTCTGCAACGGGGCCAAGGTCCTGTACAATAGGTAGACATTTTTGGTTTCCTTCATATTGTTTAAAAAAAAGAGAAGTTTAAATGCATTGTATAACCATGTTTGTTTTCTTCCATGTTTCAATGGCAGTACCGTATCACAGACAAGGTCCTGTTCATCAAGTGCAGCTGCGTCCTCCTCGTGACCATCCTCCTCTTCTTCATTCACTCCGTGGTCGATGGTATCTATCTCGACATCGGTGAGTTTCCCACGAAAAAAAAATCAGACCAAGACTTCTTGATAAAGGCCACATAAAAATAAAATGTCAGGTTGGAAAGCGGTAATATGAGCTCTGTTGCTTCTGGCATATATTTAAAAGATTGAGAGGATTATGCTTCATGTCGACTAAGCTAAACTCCTGTAATTTATCCTGTATTTTATTTGTAATCTTGACCTTTGAACTTTGACCTCATTTTAAAGTTTGATAGCAGTACTAGGAGCTGTATTTCTGTTATTCCTGGCCAATAGTCATGAGTGACATTGCAAACATAAATGCATAGGGCTGAGTGGGCATATATCTTCTCACTTGCATAATTGACCTTTGACCTCTTTTTCAGGTTGGATAGCGGTCATAGGAGCTGTATCTCTGTTACTCCTGGCCGATATTCACGACATTGAGAGCATCATGCATCGGGTCGAGTGGGCAACACTTCTCTTCTTTGCTGCCCTCTTTGTTCTGATGGAGGTAAGATAAAGTCACAGAAAAATATTTTGAAAAAACCTTGTAACTATTTAGTGGTTCACATTGATTTAAGAGACAAGGTTTTCGCTTGCAAATATTGTTAACGGAATGGTGAATAAAGTTTCAATTTTAATTTTAAAAAAGAAATTTGGTACAAAAAAGGCATGTTCATTTATCCACATAGCAGTTTGAATAGGAAATATGATTTGATGAATAGGCACATTTCTCAGAAGTGTTATTTCAAATTGAGCCTGAAAATCAGCTTCTAGGACTTCTAATATAAGAGTATAAGCTATTATAATACTATTTCCCTTTGAATGATTGAACTTAAAGAGAATTAGCAATCTTAGTGACCAATTTAATGTTAATTTGTTTATTTATGTATTGTTATTTTATTTGAGGGGGGGTTTATTTCATGCTCATTGTGGCATGCTTCTTTCAGGTTTAATTCTCATTTTCCTCCTTTGTTGTTGTTGTTGTTTTGACAGGGTTTGACGGAACTTGGTCTCATCGCATTCATTGGTGACTTTGTAGCTAGTATTATAGAGGTGAGAGACTTAATAATATTTGTTTTCTTCTTTTCTTTTGATAGAAAACTAGTATGAAATGAAGGGTATTACTGAAAAAAAGCATTTCAAGAAAATAATTTCCTGCCAGTGAATTGATTTTCATGATAAAGGACAAATATTGATTCAATTTATATGAATAAATGAAAGACTTTCATCATCTGATCGTGTTTTTATCTCAATATTATACTTTTGGCATTTATTAAAATAAATGAAATACTTTTATCATATATTTAATCATTCTTACTAAAAATTGTTTCATTTCTAGAGTGTGGATCCTGAACACAGACTCCTTGTGGCTCTCGTCCTTATTCTATGGGTTTCAGCATTGGCGTCATCCTTCATTGACAACATTCCATTCACAACCGCAATGGTAAGTTTGTTGTTTGTTTTAATATCCAAGATTTTGGATTTAAATATCATAAGAAAAGTCCTCTCTGCCTGAATTTTAGTTATTTGACCAGCAATTTCTTTTCGTTTATTATTCTTTCTTTATTCCACTTGTTACTCTCCCTTCACTTCATGTTGTTGGTTAAGAAAGTTAAAGGGGCTAAGTCATAATGGCCCGAATTCTCATCAGTGGCTCAACTTGTGCCATTTTGCACCAGCAGACCTATTGTCTCGTTACTACGGTCCCCAGAGATATCCTTATGGTTTCCTTTCATTATCCAGTCAATCCCTTGAGTTCTGATTATAGGCATCAGGACAATGGGCCCTTTGAACATTATAGGATAATTGTTTATGTAGTGCTTTTTATTGTACCTCTTTTCGAAAATTTCTCAAAATTTCTCCTCCCTTCTTATCTACGCCAGATTCCAGTCATCTTAGATCTAGCCGAGAGAGAGGAGCTAGGATTACCTCTAGAGCCCTTGGTTTGGGCCTTAGCCTTTGGTGCCTGTCTCGGCGGCAACGGGACCCTGATCGGGGCATCGGCTAACGTGGTGTGTGCTGGGATAGCAGACCAGCACGGATACAGCTTCTCATTCTATGACTTCTTCAGGTAAGTGGCCGGCCTCATTCAAAGGTGTGTCCGATTCGTAGATCAAATGGCATCTTGCGAATGCCTTGCGCACTGTGCGTAATACTATACATAATTTGTATTTTAATATTTTAAAGTACATATGATCTTTCACATTTGCAGCAATTATTTAATATCTGCCATGTGGTGTTCCACAGGCACTAATGTATTGTTCACTCTTCATTCAGCTTCTGTTTTGCTGGACATGTGTACATATTTTTTTTTAATGAAGTTAGTATTTATTGCTCTTTTTCTTTGTTTTGTTTTTGCTTTGCAGGGTTGGTTTCCCCATGATGCTGTGCACTACGTTTGTGGCAATGATATACCTAATCATTTGCCACATTGCACTTGAGTGGCACTAGTCCACACTCGACAGCCTTCTACTAGAAGCGTACTATAGAAAATAGCCAGAAGTGTACTTCAGTATCACATGGACATTTCCAAATTCACCGTGATAAACCTTATCATTTGTCACATTGCATTTGAATGCCACTAGTCTTCCCTCGACAGCTATCTGATAGAAGCTTACTGTAGCAGAGGCATCGGCGCGTTCGGAAAAAACACAATGCATTGTGCTTTGCAAACGAGCCAACGCCTCTGTACTGTAGTATCACATAGATCGTCTTATATTCACTGTGTAGTATTATGCCAAGGGTGGTGTTATGCAATGTTTTTTTTCCGTGTTTCTCATATAAAACAGAATAATGTATATAATTAAAGAGAAAGCTATATTTCCTATATCACCATATCATTTGCCACATTGCGTTTGAATGTCACTAGTCTTCCCTCGACAACTTTCTGCTGGAAACTTACTCTGGGATCATATGGATAGACGTATTCACTATGTATTATTATACCAAGTCTTCCCTCAACAGCTTTCTACTAGAAGGGTACGTTAGAATCATGATGATTGACTTATAGATTCACTGTGTAGTATTATGTTAAGATTAGTTTTATGCCCGTGGTTGTGTTGTGCAAAGGTTTTTGTTCTGTTTCTCATATGAAACGGAATAATGTGTATAAGAGAAGGCTATAATATTTCCAAATTCACCATGATATACCTTAATTATCATTTGCCGCATTGCATTTGAATGGCACTACGACAATGTTAATGTATACAAGATATATATGTAAACTTTATTTATGCACATGCACATTTCATTAGTATACTGTATTCATTTATTATGAATGTGTTGTGGCACAAGTTGCGCATTCCATTCACGTTGCTACATTAAACGCAGGTATAGATCATAGGAACCTGTCAGGAATGTTTCCTTGAAGTGCCTTATGTATTATGCACCTTATTGGAGTTAGGCTAAAGCCAGGGTATAGTCTGGTACTTTGTACGTAGCAGCGCATTTAAATAGTAGATTACATGTAAAATTTGCTTTAAAATGATTTACTGATAAATAGTGTTTGATTTGTTTCTGTTAAACCCTAGGACAGTCATTCATGCTTCATCTATGCATTTGTGCTTTTATGTCAAGATTTCTACCAAAGATTGAATAACGTAATCTTATGTTTATAAATAACATTTTTTTTTTTTCTAACTTTATGCCCGAGTGCCTTAAGAATAACCCTCATGGGTAACTTATGCAATTGTGGTCAGATTTTGTCAGAGTTTTTAACAAAATATCGTATTTTATTCTAGATGTATTATTATTGCCATAATTGATGTGTGCGTGCCAATAGAAACAAATCGAAGGTTAGAAAAGAGAAGGGCGCTAAGTGACTTTTTGTACTTTGAAGATAATCATGTTTAAAATTTGGGAGCCTTGTAGAAAGCAAATTTGACTCTCTTTTATTTTTCATGATTATTCTGACAATTGCACAAAACAAAATATCTGAAAATTGGCATCACATAGAGAAGGCTCCGACATGGAAGATTGTATGCTGAACTCAATTTAGCCAAAAAAGACTCAAAAGGAGCTAGTAACTTTGTTAACATGTGCAAAAAGTGATGAGTGGTTGATACAATGCAGATTGTTGTAATCTGATATGTCCACTGGGTGTTGTGTGAAAATTTCAAGTTAAATGGACATTATATGGCCGAGTAATGAGCAAAAATTCAAAGAGATATTCACTAACTCATTGCACTCACTTTGTACACTGTTTTCGCGGTCCAGTGGATAATTTAACATCTGAACACTTCAATCGTAAATATCTTTTTAACGAAAGGGAAATTTGAAAAACCGAAACCTGTTTATTGTTAATACAAATACAACGAGGTATGAGGGAACTGCTAGAATTCTGATTGGCTTTTGAGGATTTGGACAATGTTACTAAGTTAACACCCTTCTTACCGTCACCTGGCACAATATTGAAATGAATTGAATTGAATAGAATTGATGTTACTTTTCCATGAAAAAAACATGAACATATATACATATGGTTCATTAATACATTTTAGCATAAAAAAGAAGAGAATACAAAGACCCCACACAATGGCAATTACATTATATAAATGTGAGGATTATAACAAGTCACATACATGACTTAAAACCCCTGAAATCTTGTTAAAGTAACATTGTTTAAATCCACAAATTTTCCTTATACATTGTAACTCTAGTGGTTCTCTCAAACATTGTTGTACTGGTATTACCGATAGAAGCAGGGAACAGGTCTTGGTTTTTTGCCCTTTTCTTAAAAAGTTAATTACTATTGAACTGTTTGGATTTTTGATTATCCACTGGAAAGTTATAACTTTGTACAAAGCCAGTGCAAGGAGTTAGCAAATATCACTTTGCATTTTCTCTTATTACTTGGCAATAATTATAATATCCATTTAACATGAAATGTTCACACTTTACTCAGTGGACATATAAGATCACAACAATAAACATTTTATCAATCATTCATCACTTTTTGCACATGTCAACGAAGTTACTAGATCCCTTTAAATCTTGTTTACTCTTCTCTAGAAAGTTAAACTTGTTTTGTAAATGGTAGCTCTTTGTTTGATGTGCTTGATGTGTTTAGAAGGATGATGTCGTGTGTTTTGATTATCTTGGTGGAAAATAATTGAAGACAGTATTAGCAAGAACTTTTGGGGGAAATTATTGTTTGCACTTTAGATGACTCCTGAGTAATGTTGGTTCTTTAGTATTAGATTATGAATTAACGGTACTCTGTTTTATGTATATTAGGAATGTGTATTGCTATTAGATCGTATGATGTGTGTGAATCATAGTAATTGATTGAGACATTGATGTAATAATTGTCTAATGATGCAATACAAATCAAAAGGATATATACTGTAATGTTAGTTTTACCTCTGTGATTTTTCAAAATAGTATTTGACACTGAAATCTGCAGGTCTAACCATTTTTGTATTTTCTTTCCCTTTTTGTACTACATACATGTTTTTGTCTGTAATTGACTGTTATCACATGCAATATATTATAGTAAGTGTTTCCAAGTTGATGTCATGTACTACTTGATAATATGCATAGTCTGGTGTGTGGAAAATGCTTAAAATGTATAGATTTTAAAAATTGTTGATTTATATTTTACTTGGAATACAGGAAATTGTAGAAGATATTCGAAAAAGCGTTCTTTCAAACTGTACTTTTGTATCTTTCAAAATTGTAAATTAATGAGATAATTATATCATTGAGTAATTGTAATATGTTATTTGCAAAAGTAAAATAGATTTACATAAAATAGATGAGTGTTGGGGATAGCTGATGACACTGAAATTGCAATAAGTAGAATATAAGATTAATATCAAATGTGTAACTATAAATGCTAGAAGAACTTAGTGTTCATTTTAATAAATTTGGCTATATAACGTTGGTCAGATTTTTACTTAAATATGTTATGAAAATGTATGTTCATAAGTAAGAACATGACTATTTTGAGGGACCTTTTATTGTTGATTAGGGGAAAACTCCACTAGCAAGTCCACCATTCACTTGGTTCTGTATATTACCTTTCAGTACTAATGGTAGCAGAAATATATCCGTATATGTTGATCGTTTAAGTATGGTTTATATTGAATGTATATGAGCTTGGTTCTAACTTCTACAGTCAAACATGCTTTCAGAAAAATCTGTAAAACAATTTGCGGCAAATAAAAAAAGGTTCTTACTGAGCTATATGAGTGACAGAGAAGTGCTTAAATATAAAATCATAGATATTTTCAAATCTTGGTGATTTTTTGCTAAAAACTTGTGTACTACAGTGAATAATGGTCAATCCTGCACTTTAGGGAGATATATTATTTTTGGTTGCTAGCTTCAACACTAACCTTAATCCTAACCCTAACCCTAACTTTGGTGGCTATTCATGTAGGTCAGATTTAGTGGCTATAATAAGTCAGATTTGGGGGCTATGGTTACATTTAGTGGCTATAAGTTGGATTGATCGGCTATGGTTACATTTAGTGGCTATAAGTTGGATTGATCGGCTATGGTTAGATTTAGTGACTATGGGCAGTATAAGTTAACAACCAAAAATAATATATGCAGGATATGCAGGATTACTGAATTATGCTATTAGGCATACATGTATCACCACTGATATATCACCTTTGAAAATGGATAGTTTTGCAATTTACGCTATGACCAATTTATGCATCATCGGTTGAGAAAGAGAAGGGCGCTAAGTCACTTTTTGTACTTCTGAGATAAATCTTGTGTCAATTTAGGGAGCCTTGTACAAACTTGATTTACAGTACTTTTGTAGTTCTCTTTTATTTTTGATAAATCTTCCGAAAAATTGTAATTAATTAATATCAACAAATGTGAGATCGCATATTTAAGGCTCTGATTAACAAGATGGTATGCAGAGCTCAATTAAGCCCTATAGGATGTAGCAGTCACACCGCCAAACCGTCACTAGACCGAACAATTTGGGGACGTTTCGGGGACGTCCGGGGTGCTGTCAGTTTGGTGTCTGTGTGGTATCGGAGTTGCCGGTATTTTTTTTGTTGTGACAGCTAACCCTAGTTCGTGCTTATGTCGGTGCCCGATATAGCGGAAAGTTGTACTTTAGTTTGGTCTGGTGTCGGTTTGGTTTCGGTTCGGCGGTGTGACTGCTACATAAAATCGACTTCTTCTCACCCGACCATATTATATTTGAGGGACAAGGAACCTAGAGCGAAGGGAAAACGAGAGAGTATAAGATTTGTATTTTTCTTAATAATTGGTGTACATGTATGTGGCAACTATGTTGCCTTGGTAACAGTTTTGAATGAAATGAATGATTTTGTAAACTGAAATTGTTATATCTGTTCACATTCCATGACAACATTTTTGCTTGAAATTATTTTTATATAACTGACAATTGCTACAATTTTTGTTTGAAAAGGCAATATATGATTGGGTATAAATACATATGGTTATTTATTGATCTTTTATATTGATCTGATATATTTTTCAATGAAATATGTAATGGAATTCTATTTTTATGAATACTTACTTTTTATATTTTTCATTTTGATTTTTAACAGTAGGGCCATTCTTTGAAAAGTGAAACTTTTTCGTAAAAATTGAAGTTTTATTTTTCTGTTGTTTTGTTCCATTTTTGGAATGATCCATGTGTAAAATTTCATGAAATATATGATTTACATTAAACAAAGACACTTTCATACTCATTTGCATAAATTTACATATTTCAATATTTTTCTAAAATCATAACCCAGAAAATAATCAAGATATCAAAAGGATAGTTAGCAAGCTTATTCTTCTCACTTTCCTGTACATGTTGATACCAACTTTGTAAAAATTGAACCTTTCATTCCTTTCTAAACCTGATATTATAAAATTCCCATTTTTCCATTCATATTGTACATGTCACACACGTGACCACTCCAAAATGTCACACATTGACCAGACGTTACCACATAATTAAATACAATAAAAAACAACGGTTTGATATAATTCTTATTCATTGCTATTTTTGTACTTACAGATCTATTATACTTGTCTGGTAATAAGATGAACATTATAGCTTTTCATATTTCAAAGGATTTCCCAAATGAAATTGAGTTATGAAAAAAGCGCTCTGTGTGAAGTCACACACGTGACCCATGCCATTTGACCTCTGACATTGAGTAACGTAATCCTCATAAAATCTTTTGTGTTAAGTCTGAAAGACTTCAACATATTCAAGCCACATACAAAGTAAAAATCATTATACCTCTTTACTTACTGAAATATAAGCATCCTATTTCAAAATTTTTCATGTTTTGGGTCACACACGTGACCAAGAATGTCCCAGTATATGAAATAATAACTAAAAATGTTATTCAATCTATTTTACTAAGGGTCCATGATGTGTGTATTGTGTGTGTATATGTACAGTATATATGTATATTAAAATGAACTGCATTTATAAGCAATGTTACCATCCGTTAATTATATTAAAGTGATTTTATAATATTCTAATGAAAATTAGTTATATTTTGTTTTATATTTTGTCTTGATGATACTGAGTACAAGGTATCCCCCCAGCCCCCCCCCCCCCCCCCAAAACAAAAAATGTTTAAATACAATGGAGATATAGATGCCATAAGGTCTGTATTTGCGGTGCTCTGTAGTGTACCAAAGTAGTGATGTCATAATCTTTTGTTATAACAAAATAATGGTTGTAAACAACTTGTCCTTTGATTCAGGCTTTTGGTAGTGGGATGAGGCTGGCCGATTGCCTTAGCAACCGATAGGTCAGAAATGTGTAGCTTGCCTGACATTGTTTAGAACCGTTGGCAATAAATAGCTTTGACGTCACACTTCGTTTATCTCTTTCTACATGTAGGTGTTATCCAGAATCGAAGCTAAAAAGCATGTTATTTATGGTTATTAATGGCAGCTAGCCTTTTTTGAATGGTGATGATTCGTATAAACTCAAACTCTAAATTATCTCACTCCATCCGATCCTATAAAGTATTTATCTGTCTGCGTCTGCTTCTTTAAAAACATATTTTGGGTATATCTAATTAGGCTTCCCCCCCCCCCCCCCCCCCACCCTTCTCATGTTCGCATTTGCTCTCCCTCTCCCCCTCTTGCCGATTCCCTATCCCACACAACAAGTATTTCTGTATTCATGCTCATGTGTGTGTGTGTGTGTGTGTGTGTGTGCGGGGGGGGGGGGGGGGGGGGTGGGGGGTCTGATTCGGCGCCAACTTTCTTTCTCTCACTCTTTCTTACTATTTCTACTTCATAATGTCTTTCTTCTCCTTCCTTTCTTTCTACTCGACCCTCTATTTTTCAACCTCTAGCTATCTAACATCATGCATTTGTCATAGTGTAATTCTTTATATTTAATATTTATCATTTTGAAAACATTTTTTACCAATCCTTCTTATGAATTATTGTTTTTGGATGTTTCTTTGTCTCTTATTTTCTGACTTTTCGAGCGAGACCTTTCTCAGGATTAAAGTCAGCTGACAAAATTAATGAATTCGACTGAAACGCAAGATAAAAAGACAAATTAATTTGTATTAACAATCGATACGCGTAGCCTGTGAACTAAATGGGTGCATGCAACTACAATGTAATTAAAATGAAATATCATAAACTATAAAATAATATATTTCAACTTACAACAGCTACACAATATATTGCACAAATAAAGATAAGTTAGCATTTACAGATTCAAAAAAACAACAGGTCAGAGTAATTCGATGCAACGTTTAGGAAAGTAAGACGTGGCCACTCTAAATTTCGTTTCATTTTTCTTCACAAATTAATTGACAGGAAAATAAACTTCAACTAACCTATTTAGTAAAATGAATTTTCAGTATTTTTGAGAAGTATAAATTATGACTCGCGCTTGTATATAATACAGGTATGTTGTTTAACATGAACTTGCATGATTTTACCAAAATTATTTTAAAATAAATTTTATCAACAAATACTTTTTTTGAATCTAATTGAATTGAACTGAAAAATGGTTTATTGAATAATAAGTACATATCAGCTACATAGAAGATATATAGAAATAAAAAATATGCATACAAGTGTAAAAGTTCGTATGAACACGATAAAACGTACATTACAACTCATTTAACTTCATATACATTATACATAAAGCATCCATAAACATTAATACGGTATGATACTGTTTGATAATGGCCATTTACGTAATCGGTAGACACTTTAAAAGTTATTTAGTCGCTCAAGTGTAATGATTAAAATGATTATCCGTTTCCATTAAATCGCGGAGGTTTGACCTACCGTAGTTGTTTCAATAGACCGCTTCTGTAATGTATGCAAATAATATGCGTATGACGTAAGACTCCCCGTTGGCAAGCTTAACAATAGTAACTAGGTCCGGCAAGCTAAGTTTGCCGGAGCTTGCCGGCCTATTGTTAAGCTTGCCAACGGGGAAGCTGACGTCATACGCATATTATTTGCATACATTACAGAAGCGGTCTATTGCAAATGGGTGGGCATTTTTAATCAATTAAGGGTATTTTCTAAGTTCAATTAGTAATGAATGACAAAGTCCAGTTGCTGATGCTGTGAAGAGTCGGTTTCAACAACAAATTTAATGAAAATAAAAATAAAAAATAAAAAAAGATTGAAAATACTGAAAATGTATTTTATACCATTCCTTTATGTTATGAAAATATAAGCTGCGTTTAACAACAAAATGATGATGCTAAGATTGATCGAGGTATCGCTAGCCGGTACGTACATCGCAGGCAGAGACGTATTCAATCCATCATGATTATATTATGATAATTATTTTAGCTAAAGAAACAAAAAATGTGGAGGGAAAGGTTAGATATGGAATATAAGAAATCGCATTCGTATAATATAGTATACTTGCGGATACTGGACATCTTGTTTTGTTCTTCTTGTGTCGTTCTTAGTTATGTTATTCATAGAAATATATGTAGGACATTTTCATTTTGAGATAGGCCTAGCAAAACTGATGGAAATTGTATTAGCTGACTGGCGTACATGCAAACTATATAAAATATAATTGTACTGTTTGTTTTTATTGGAAATCGGGAATATGCCATATGGTATTTGATATAGGCTTACATGAGTAATGAAGAAAAATAAACGTATGGGTTATTTGATCTGGTTTAATTTCATGTTTAGATAATAAGCCACGACATTTAAAGAATTTATATATAGATTATAATCATTTACAAAAAAATGACGGAAATGTTATGGTACACACGTGTACGTAGATTTATAACTGGCTATACAGACTTACATACACGCGCGGGCAATGAACAACTGGTCGGGAAAATGTAAAAATAGAAAGATAATTATGTATAGGCCTACTAGCGATGTTGGCAGAAGAAAATGAATCCAATTTGATTTGCTTTCTTGTTTTAGATAAGCCATGACATTTTCATTTTGAGATATATGATCATGTAGCAACAATAATGGAACGCTTAATACTACGTAGATCTATCACTGGCTACAAAAACAATCTGTTTTTTATAAATCGGAAAATGTGGGGAATATATTATACACATTTGGGCCTACATGTACAGACCAAAACAACAACAAACAACTATTAGTTACATTATCATGATGAAATTAAAGCACGAACAGTGACGGAGGGAAATGTACATTACTTTGGTTTTACGATATCTTGACCCGTACAAAGCAATAAAAAGCAATAGATTAATGGTCTTGTACAATATATAGGCTATATATATATATGTTATTGACGAATATAAACAACAAATATAATATATACAACGCTGCCAATTAATACATATTGTTTCATAAAAATGGTGCGGGGTTATATTATACAAGACATTATTTTATTCATATTGCACTTTCATTCGTATAACCACATTATTTAAAAGAATGATAATGGTTGTTCACACTACATATTTTATTTAATCAATATCTCTGGAAAATATTTCAAAGAGTTTCATTGGAAAATGCATGTAAACATCAGTTTTGACATTTTAAAGATAATATTATACTGACGTTGATGGGGTAAAAATAATGATTTCAAATGACAATTCATTTTCTATATTAATTCATCCGGTATAAACAACTTACTGTTACTTCAGGCTTGAAGATTTGCACACTGTATATATATATTATATGAAGTGGGTATAAATCGAGCATCGGTCTAAAAATCCTTGGAAAACCCTATTATTTCATTTCCATTTATAATTATAAAGTTATGTATTTCTGTTTAGTTTCCCTCTGTTTGAAATAATTTACTATAATATAAATGGGATGTGAATTAAGGTATATGTTTTTAAATTCTCATTTAAGCAGCTTTAATCGCTAATATCACAAATTGACAAACATTGGTTGCGATATATACGACAAAATTCTTAATTGTTTTGGTCGTTTACATTACAAATAGTGTGATAGATACCAGGGGCGTCGATCCGTTTTTGCGATTTGGGGGGCGAAATTTGAAAAAATTTCCAGAGTGACCACTGAGAGAGCTAAAAGCCCCACATTGGCATGCCCGGAAGTTTTTATTATGCGCTCATTGAAAGTGTCTTGATGGCTCGAAGACCTGACTTTGGGGGGCACCCACATTTGGGGACAATAATGGGGGTCCAGGGGGCGGAGCCCCCGGAAGCTTTTAGATTTCAGACATTTGCAGCTCCTATCATGGGTGTTAAAATTGTATAAAATAGTGAACCTACTCGTAACGTGATCCACGTGATCCTGTATACTATAGAGCCATCGATATAGTCTAGGGCATTGGGCTCCCATGAAACTAAGCAAGGGCGTCAACAACTTCTCAAAAGTGGAGGGGAGACATTGCGAGGAGGCGAAGCGACCGAGCGGGGGAGGGTGTGGGAGGGGGGGTGTCCCCCTCCCACAGTAGGGAGCTTTTGTATTTTTGGGCGTGAAATTGTGCGATTTGGTGCACACCTGAGACAGAAATTTCACGTAATATGAAGTATATAATGTAAGTATGGAACCAAACATACATAATTACAAAGGGAGGGGGACAATCTCCTCCACTTTCAAATGTGGGGGGACATGATATTCCAATTTGATTTGCGTTCAGCGCATATGGACCGAATTGACTGAAAGATATATTTCAGATTATTTTATTTTCTGTGACGGTGTGCTTTAGATGGTGTGCTATAGATGAGGGTTTAATAAACTTCGTTTGAGGTGTGCGTTTGAGAAATTACACTGCCCAACACATTTAGAAAAGTGAGTTCACGCAACCCAAATGAAACTTGCAATATGAGAAACAGTATGCGGCAAAAAAAGAGATTTACAGTCCTTTTCAAACTAAAAAACGGCTATTTTGAAGATTAATTATTGAAAAATGTGTCTTTATTTGTGATATTATTATTTGTGATATTATATCACTCGATTGTTTTCTTCTTCATTTTCGGAATTATTGGGGAGCGAAATGATATGTTCGCCCCCCCCCCCAATATTTTCATTGGGGGGCGACCGCCCCCCCCCCCCCCCCCCCCCCAGGATCGACGCCGATTAGTTTACGTTTATATTGAGTTTGTATACATCCATTCATTCAAAGGCTACCATACCGCTTGCTTAAACTTCCTTCTGTAGTGTGGATTTGTGGCGCCATAAATGAAGGGGTTAATTGTCGAATTGATGTAATGGAGGCTCTGAAAAGCGGGCATAACTCGTCGCACTGCATCGAAGTTAAACGCGCCCGGGCTGATTCCAGGAGAGGCGTTCGCAATCATCATTGCAAGAGTCGCCGCTTTAAATGGCGCAAGACACAATAAGAACACGACGCCGTTGATGACCAGCATGCGCGCGACGACGTTACGCGTATGAGCGGCGCGCACCTGGTTGTCCCTAGTTCGCGCCCGCAAGGCGTCGACGCGTACGCGAGAATGCAGACTCCGAACGATTCGCGCGTAAAGATAGACGTTGATTACCATGGCCGCGAAGAAAGGGACCGTCTCAATTCCTGTGATTGCGTCGCTAAGCACATATGACGACGAGTGGCAGCGACCAATCAGGCGCGGGAACTTGTTAAATATGACGTCATCTGGCCACAAAACACAAAAATACGTAATAGCGGACCAGGCTACGACAGACAAAGACGCGAATACCACTGCTATGAGCCACACAGCAATGGTTATCTTGAGAGTCCGATCCCAGCCGGAGACAAGCCGGTGCTGCAGCGGCTTGCAGATGGAGTAGAACTTCTCCACCGTCACCATGGTCAAAAGAAAGATGGACGCGAAATGCGCGTATGCTTTCAGGAAGGTAATGATGACGCAGCCTTGGACGCCGACCTCAGTGTGGACGTTACCGGCAAGCGGAGTGTAGTAGAAGTAGTACATCTTCTCGATCGTACCCGTCAGAACGAAAGCGATGTCGGCCACGGCAAGATTACTTAGATAAAAGTTGGTAACGGTGCGCATCTCGCGTACGCGCACCACGACGAATAGAAACGCGCCGTTGCCTATGAGACAGACGGACATGATGAAAGGCATGAAGTAACCACGGAATATGACCTCAGTGTCGGTCCGCACGAACGTCAGGGCGAAGTCGAGCTCGAGACTCAAATTGTAAAATACAATATCGTCGTCGTCGAAACAGGCATCTGTAAATGTAACCATGCTTTTTAGTCGATTTTCACAAACAGGATGCGAAGGCATATCATGTGAACTTACAGCAATGATATAATCCGCGAAGCCGTTAGTCGATCATATGATAAATAATATCATCTAGAAAATGTTCGGTCTGTCATGTTTCGTTAATTAAATTATATAAAAATGTTGTTGAACTGAGACAAGAACAGTGTTGTCCCTTTATTGCTTCAATAGGTGCGGATCTTCAGTAGTTGGTTTAGTGATTTAAACTGTCCCGTTGAATATGGCTTGTAGGCCTACAGCCTCAGATTGACAGACGGGTGGCCACCTTGACTTAAGCTTGAGCAGCAATATGAGTTAACTATACTATACACCAAGTCACCAAAATACCAACAGTATGCACTCAAATAATGCAGGGAAATCAATCACAAAAGAATTAGAAACAGTTTCGTTGTAAGATTCTTTCTCCAAAATTGAGAATTGTGTCTCGAGAGATGGTTATTATTGTGTTGCACATGCATCAATTTCCAATCGTCCAAAAATATGAGTAGATGAAGATGGTTATTAATGCTTTATTTTAAAGTGTCACCGGGAAACGAAGCGAAGTCGCCAGAGTTGATTTAACTGGCGCCAGTTCAATTTCTGCAGCATATATATTGAATCTGTACCTATATCACCGTCTTTGCCACAACATATTCATATTGATACGAGTCCAAAAGGGAAATAATGTTCTGCCAAAACATTAACCTTCGCGATGAACAAACACATGCAGCGCTTATTGGGAGATAATGTAATACAGAAGTACTCGTAAACATATTTTCACAGAATTAATCCCAGTCTATTCCCACTCACAACATGACATATTACGAAAAAAGTCCCCGAAAAAGGGTCAAATGAAAACGTAAATATGACTCCCCAGTCCCCAATATAAATATAATCTAAGAGCCGAGGCAGATATTTAGTGATAAAATGTCATGATTGCGTACGCACGCATCCCTTTTTCCAAGAGCCATCACGAGAAATTGATATTGATGAATTCTTGCAATTCCTTCATTTGCATGCCATCCCGACCGGTAATCTAATACAGATATGAAGCTATCAAGATAATTTAAGCTATCAGCATCGGTGCAGCGTGGGGGGGGGGGGGGGGGGGGGGGGGGGGGGGGGGGGGGAGCGTGGGTTGCACTCTGGCGGAGTGGAATCTCTTACCAAATAACGCACGACAAGCCACGTCGTTGCAATCATTTCAAGGACATTTGAGTAAGATGAATATGATGCTAAATTTCAATAGGAGGGCCCACCATGGGCTCCCCAATTAGGCGCGCACACCTAAACCCACCTGCAACTGTATATCCGCATCATGCGGAGTTTGTTTGCAGTATCAAGAAGAAGAAGAAGATTGATTGTGCGGAGATGGGGCGCGGCACCTTTTGGACACACACTCTACTATATTATGTTATTTAAAAAAAGTAATATTAACCTTAAAGGGTACCACCACCCAAAACTAATATTCTTATTATAGAAAGGTAAGATCTTTAGTATTCCATTCCATCAACAAGTTCACAAAAATATGTTTTCAGAAGAAAAAAAATATAATTGGAAAACGCATCACCATTCTAAAGCATGCGTTCATGCGGTCTGAATTGCGAAGACTACTGCGTGTGCGGCAAGCGAATCGCCCGGGATTCTATTTCCTACGAATGTACGCGTGAATAGCATTGGCGCACTCGCAAACCAGGAACCAGGAAATAGTAGTGGTTCCGTAAGTGGTGGAAATTAATTGCTTTGTTTATGAATTACACAACCCTTTTCAAAATGTTCGGTATCTATTTGATATCACAAAACAGTACCAAAACATATAGTAATGTGTTGTTATTTGCCCGGTGGTCCCCTTTAAAGGGGTAGTTCAGTTTTGGTAGAGAGGGCGCTGCACATCACAATTTTTGTGTGAGGTAGTGAAAAACTGAGTGTCGAATTTGTGAGAACATGCAATTTTAATGGCAGAATAAATTTTATTTGGTCAAAATCGGTCCAGAAACGGCAGAAATATCAATAAATATATCTGATCTTATAATTATTTGGGGCCCAAATAATTAGATGAATTTTTCAAAAAATTTTAAAAATGCATACACTTTTTCAAAAATTTCAAAAGCGTTTTTTAAATAGTTGTTGATGATCTCTCTATTTAATCATGATTTCAATAAAACATCACATGCATACTTTTGTATGAAAAATGGTTAAAACCAATGCCTTTTTAGAGAGCGCCCTCTTGTGTTTTAATGGCTCTTTTTGAATGATAATGGGCTTTTACTTAGTCGTTTGTAATTTTGTATACCTTTCGAGCATGGTGGAGTTATAACTTAGTTTATAATGTTTCTGTCCAGGTTTGGTTACTAAAGTTCAGCCTTACCAAAACTGTACTACCCCTTTAATGTTTTTGTATTGTTTTGTTAATAACCTCCCGTATAGCAATACATGCATCCACACTCACCAACTTATCTCTTCAATTTTTCTACTCAATTAACCCACTTTTCCCCCTCACTCTCTCTCTAACTCTCTCCTTACATGTGTATATACACCCCTCTCCCTTTTTCCGCCTTAGCGAATCGCCAAGGAATACCCCAAATGTCTTAGTGGCTAATGAAAGCGCTATGCAACGTAAATTGCCGTACTTATAAGAAATGATCGACTTATCAAGTCCATGCACCCCCCCCCCCCCCTCCCCCCTTAACACGGTATGTTAAGGTATGTAACTACCTCATACTCCTTTCTATTGCATACTTTCCCCCATCTCTCTTCTTCTTTCTACCTCCCCTCTATCATCCACTTATCTCAATATGTTTCACTACTCTTTCCACTCTCTCTCCCCCTCTCTACTATTTGTTCCTCATGCACCCCTCACCCCTTTCCGCTGCCCCCTCTCTCTTCTTCATTATATATTGTTTGTATTGTGACCATTTTCTTATATCTTCGTCATGTACCGTACTCCCTTATCCCGTTTTAGTCTCTGTTGGCATCACATTTTTTTCTTCATATTTCTAGTTCCTTTGTGTAGGTACGAATTTGTCAATTAAAAGAGGGATCCACAATTGTACAAGCATTGCTTTTTAGTGGATCCATCTGTTTCCAATATGTATTCCTTTATTTTGGTAACGATTATAATTGATTTGTATTTGTTTTGTTGGAAACGGAAATAAATTGAAATTTACAATTTCTCACCATCTTCTCGACCACTTATCTCTTCTATTTGTTCCTCTATTCTTTACTCTTCTCTCTTTCCCCCTCCCCTTCCCCCCCCCCTCCCTCTACAATGCTCCCTTCTTCACAACCTCCTTCTCCACCTATCTCATCTACTCATCTCTTCAATTTATATCTATACTATTTCACTCTCACGCCCCCCACCCTCCCCCCCCACTCTATCTATATACATATATCTATCGCCCCCTTTCCCATGTAAAGTCAAACCTGGCACCTGTCTATAGAAGCCAACCTGCCAATAGAGGCAAAACAGTGTTCCCCTGCAGAGAAACCCAATGCTATGGAACCTGTCTATAGAGGTCACCTGCCTACAGTGGTCATCAGAGCCGTATATTAATTGCCTATATACGGCTCTCTCTGGTGGTCATTATACACTGGGTTTGTTCTTCACGCGCCCTTCACTCCTTTCCGCCCTCTCTTTTCTCAGCACAACCTATAGCTACCCAGGTCGAAAAAACAGTTGAAACCAGTTGGAAATTTAACCTGTTTTTTACTGGTATTAACTGGCATCAAACGGTAGCAGTTAAAATTCCCAGTTCCCAGTAAAGATAAATGGACAGATGCAGCAGACCAGTTAAAACAATAGAAATACCAGTTGAAACCAACTACTTTAACTGGTCTTCATGTACCGGTTAATCCGACTACTGGTTTCTTAATGGTTTTATATTGGTTTCAACTGGTTTTCTTACTGGTCAGCCTTACTGGGTTCTTACTAGATTCTTACTGGTTGTTCCAGTTGATTCCAGTTGATTTCAGTGTACCAATTTCCATATTGAAACCAGTTGGCCAACTTGTATCAACTGGTACCAGTTGGCAACTAATTTTCAACTGTTTTTTCGACCTGGGTAGCTCTCCATCTTTCTCATCCTGCTGAAATATAACTATTCTTATGATTGTTCACATCAATTACCAATTGACTGCATGGTTTCAATGATATTCATCAAAGAGGCTCAAAAACATGTTTCACATTTTTCACAAGTGACACAGGTTTTGACTATGAGTGGTATTACGTGCCGACATGTGTACAATATATCATAGCTATTTGTTTACTCAGTGGCATAGCGTGGTTACACTGATTGAGGAATGGGGGAGGGTGGTGGGGGGGGGGGGGGGGGGGGAGGGCACACCTTAGTTATGTTTTTCTTTTTGTTCACAGATTTTCCCCTTATGTTTCTGTCAAATTATATAATCAATTTACATAAATGATGACACACGCAGTACCCCGGGGTACCGTTGTACCCCGGTATCCTGCGTTGTGTGGCACCATCTTGTGTCCACCCGAAGTACAACCGTACCGCAGGGCAATCATGGACGCCGCTAGTGTATTGCGTTGTGCATGCAGCGCTTGTATGCACGCTGCCCCGGCCGAAAAGAGAGCTTTTTGAACGTTAATAAAGCATTTAACGAAAATAATTTCATATTCTTTGGTATCCCAGTGTACAGCCCTGAAAAATAAATAAATAATTTTTAAAAATGGCGGATTTTCATTTGGTACCCCAGGGTACCATTTATGTCATCAAATGTCAAAATGGCACGTGTGAGACAATTTTGCCCGGATATCAGTAGATGTTCCCAAAATACATGTGATTCTGCCCGAATTCTGGAACAAGTACTTTCAATATTTCTAAGTAATTGATGTCCCATATATTATATTATGTTTTATCACCTGACTTAGTAAATACAGTACATGAGCTGCCATGTAATATTTTTGGATATTACATGGCACTGTTACATGGCAATTCAGATGATGAAACAGTTGTTAACTTTGCTGTCGGGAAAATCATGGAATGTTCCCCTCGGGATTTTAAATGCTATTTTGTAAAGAAATTTACTCTTCCCTCAATAGCATTTAAAATCCCTCGGGAGTGGAACATTTCGTGCTTTTCCGTCCACCACCAGTTCACTGTATACTAGTTTACACAAACACAAATCAGGAAGATATATTGTCGTTATTTTATTCATGTTTTTTTTTATAACTTAAATATGCAGTTGAAACAAACACAGAAACACGATTAAAAAGCATGTATACCATGCATAGAAGTACATGTAAGTATGATATGTTTATAACATCATCAAACAAATATGCACGGGCACTACAGGCTAATTTAACACCCGACCAAGTACCCATTTATACTCCTGGGTAGAGAGCAGCAATGTGGATTAAATGCCTTGCTGAAGGACATACACATATTTTTCATCAAGAGTATTTGTGTGTGTGGAAAGGTGGGAATAGTTTAATACAGGTCACTACTTCTCTGAAGCACATATTTCATTAAAGCTTTCCAATATACAAAACATCATGCTGAATGAAATATACATCTGGAATTACAACTATCTTTCAAAACAAAATTGCAGTAAAAACCTTTTACATAAGTATACAGTAGTCTCCGCTTAATGGGGTAACATTTAAAGGGGTACTCCTGTTAAACGGGTAAGATTTGAACAAACATTTCTTATGTATCTTCAGGAAATTTCCACCACTTAAAGGGGTACTCCTGTTAACTCTTAACGTGCCAGGGATTTTATTGCTCTATGACATTTGTGTGTATTGTAACTGGCAAAAATGCGAGCTTGGCACTCCAGGAGTTAAATGGGTAAAACATCCCTTGCAAAACACAACCCCATTAAGCGGAGAGTACTGTACAATCATCACCATTTTCACCTGGTTACTTTCAGCAAGTTGGTCATTGTGAATAAAAAAGAATATGTTCAATTTGTATTCACTCGTCTTCAACTGTAGTTAATTCCACTCTTCTCCATGACCTTGTAAATAATAATAAAAATATCAATAAAATAATAATACAAATAATAATAAAAAATGAACATTTATATAGCGCATCTACTATAAATATATATACTCTATATATACTCTACTGCCCTTCAAATGATCAGTATTACCCATGGTCATCACGTACTATTTCAAACCCACACAATGATATTGCGTACTTTCCCAACTCCCCGGGGAGCATACCTAGCCATGCTGCCAATCACGGTGCAAAGGCTAATTAACACCCGACTATGGGCATACCATTCACACCCTTTTCAGTTAACCTTCCTTTTGAAAATAATATTTGCATTTTCAAGTATTGCTTGAAGTAAAACGATTGACACAGCTATATTATAATACTGTTTCATTCAAACAAGGTGAATTTTTATTTATTTGCCATATCAATTGAGAGTAGACACACCACAGACCACATAATGGAATTGGTGAGATGTATTCTGCATGAAACTGTACCGACATATCACATCATTTCAGAATATACATGATAATAAAACTGTACAACAGGAAAAACGTATTGAAGCGACCATCTGTACAAAAAGATCAACTGTATAAAAAGACCACCTGTTTATAGAGTCCAGTAATCGTCAATCACCCTTAGCCCAGGAAGCAGTCGGCCAGGGTGGGCCGTAGCTACAGGGGCCTGGGGGCACGTGCACCTAACATATTGCATGTGCTCCCAAGTGCCCGCAACCCAAAAAAACAATGTATGAGGAAAAAAGAATTTGACACAATGAATGAAAGAAATTAAACAAAAGTACAAAGGAAATTGTCAAAATTATTTTGTTTTTTCAGGAAAACATAATTCATTTTCTCCAATTAATTAATTATGGCCGAGGTGAAAACATGTGCCCACTCCCCCCCCCCCCCCCCCCTTTTCAAGAAAATGTAAGGCCCCTCTGGTGCCCCCACTCAAAAATGCTACATGCAGCTATGCTACTGCAGTTTGCATGTAAATGAACAGCCTATAAATATCACCTATTCATTAGAATTTGTTCTGTATTCCTTGGGTGGTCTTTATAGACTTAACTTAATATAATTATATGTTCCATGAAATCACTGTCAATTTTTCAAAAAGAGATAGTTTTCTATGCTGTCAGAATATCATGTGTCCTTCCATTATGGTTTTGAACAAATACAATTCCTGATTATTGGATTATTCCTCGTTATTGAAAGATATATTGAAAACTACATATTTCCAATCAAATTAGACCTTCATTTATGGCTGCATTATGCCATTATTCAGTCTTGCAGGTCTTGGCTCTCTCTACTGCCCGGGGTTTCCAACCTCCATCTGGAAATTTTGCGGCGCTTCTTAACTCATTCGTTCATGGGTTATACAAGTCCCATAGAGTTAATACATAGTCAGCCATCTTCAATAAGCAATGAGTTTTCATACTCTCTGGACTATCTCCACTTCTTAACTCATATTGCTCATAGATTATGCGAGTCCCATAAAGTTAAAACATGGTCAGCTAAGTCCAGCAGACAAGGGGTTCACAGAGTCTCTCAATGAGGATGTCAACAGCAAGGAAAGGGTCTGAAAGATAAAGAGAGAAAAGAAGGTCAATTTCATTATTACCCTTTCTTTAAATTTGTATTTCAAACAAAGGTAAACTGGCCAGAAATATATTGTGTACATGAAAATGGGCACAGATAATAGGGCTTCCCCTGGATTCGAACCCGAGACATTAAGTCTTAAGATAACGGACTCCTGTACTAAAAATTGAAAGGAAAATTATAGACGAAAAAAATGAAATAAAACCAAATTTTTTTTTTGTAGAACAAGGCTAGCTTTTTTAACATCAATTATAAAATGAATTGGAATATATGATCTTATTTCTAACTCTATTTCCTGATAAAATACTTGAAATATTTTCAAATGGATGCGAGCATGGTGGGTCAATAAATCTTACTTGTCAAAGCCAGCTAAAGCCTCTGCAAACTTGTGTCTGGTCATGAATGTTGCAAGGGAATCAGCAACCTGAAAAGAGAAGGGGGAAAACTAAGGAGGATCCTCTTGAAGTGAATTCAAGTCTAAACTTGAAGGGGACCACCAGGCAAAGGACAACACATAATTATATGTTTTGGTACCGTTGTGTGATATCAAATAGAGGCCCAACATTTTGCAAAGGGTTGTGTACTTCATAAACAATGCAACTAATTACCACCACTTACGGAACCATTATTATTTCATGGTTCCGTACGTGCCAAACATTTGTGAGTGCCCCAATTCTATTCCCATGTACGTTTGGAGACAATAGAATCCTAGCCAAAAGATAGTCTTCGTATGCAGACCCCTGAACACATGTTGTAGTATAGTGATGCTTTTTCCCAATTATATGTTTTTTCTGAAAACTATTTTTCTGATTTTTTTTGGGGTGGAATGGACTACTCAAGATGTTACCTTTCTTGTATAAGAATATTATTTTTGGGTGGCGGTACCCTTTAAGAAAGATAGTAAACCCCTTCAGAATTTGTCCCTCAAAATACGCTGGCTGTGGTCCATATAGAATGGATATTATTTCACAATTAAATACATAATATAGTCTGGAACGGGAAAAGTCCAAAAAGGCTGGGATCTATGGAGAATGCACATCAAACTATTAAATAAAATCTTCTTATATTATCAAGTGAGAGTGAGAAGGGCATTAAGTTGATTTTGGGCTAAACTGAGTTTTGCTTCATCTTGAAGGTCTAAGCCTTATCTATGCAATGCCAAATTTTCAGATAACACTTCTAATTCTGAAAATATTTATAAACTAGATGGATCTTTGCCAGCACGCAGTCGAAAATGATGCCTCTGCTATCACACGATTTTTATATCAAGCCCAAATTAACATGCACTGAATTATATACCGTAAACCCAGGTGACTTTGGCCGCCGGGGTGACTTTTTCCACTTTTTTAGATGAATGTATTTTCATCAAGCCTCACTTTTTAGAACAAATATCTTATTGTTATAAATATATTCTTATAGGGTAATGTATAGAACCAAATATTAGTTCTAAAGAGTGAAAAGTGAAGAAAATATAGCCTTCTAAAAAAGTGGCCAGTCACCCCGGTTTACAGTAGGTAAACTCAATTATGAGGGGACTCAGACTCGGAACTTGTGGACTAGACTACAGCCCTGATAATTAATGGGTCAATGCTCACCTTATGTGGTTGGTCCTCATGGACAGCATGGCCACACTGTGGCAGCACCTGCATCTGGAACTTGCCCTGCATCTGACCAATGGTCAAATCTCGGTCCAGTCTATCAACTCCTGTATTAGTAATGATAATAGTAATGATAATGGTAATGGTAATGATAATGATAATGATGATGAAAATGATAATGATAATAATAATTATGATAATAATAATGATAATAGTAATGATATAGTTATAATATAGTAAAAATTATAATAATAACAACAATTATAATAATAACAACAACAATAATAATACTACTACTACTACTAATAATAATAATAATAATGATGATAATGATGATTAATAAATACAAAATAAAAATAATAATAATAATAATATAAATAATAATTACATTTATAATAAAAAAATAATATGAATAACATAAATAATAATAATGATAACATAACAAATAAAAACATAATCAAATAAATTAATACATTATTTATGTTAATAAACAAGTAAACCTTGGTGGTGGTGGCAGTAGTAGAAGTATTCATAGTGCATACGATAATGTACAATCTTATTTAAACAAGACTTACCTGCTAATAACAGCATCTTAGGGACATTGCAGGACAGGAAGAGATTGGACATTCCTTTGAACCAACCTACATGGAATTACACATACAAACAAAGTTTATCAGTCCATAATATAGCTGCAACCTAATGATTTTTGTATGGAAGTGTTATACTCTTGAGAAATAGAGGAAAACTATTAAAGCAGACAGTGATTTATGTCCAAACTTGTTGAAATGATTACGGTACTTTAAATCATAATTATCCAATCCATGCTGTAAACAGTACTTTAGCCAATATACTTTTTGCTCATTGTCAGCATATAAACCTCTCTGTGCAACCATAATTTGGGTGTGCATTGTTTTGTCTGTTAAACAAGTGCAATGCTATATTCATCATTGTTTTCTAGAGTATGAAGAATAGCGCATGGAGGTTGAATGCACAGTACAATCAGAGCCCTATACATGGCTTTGTCACCAAGCATGGTGGCTTAGTGGCCTCGTGCATGGAATGTCCCGGGTTGAGCCTAGACCGGGTCATACTAAAGACTTTAAAAATAGTACCTTCTGCCTTCTAGCCAGGCGCTCAGCATTTATAGAATGGAGAAGGGAAATTTAATGACACGAGTTACCAGAGGAGTGGCCTCCTTCTGTACAATTCTGCTACATTTAGTAGACGTGTGGCCTATAGGGCTAATGAATCGGAGATAGGTGCCGCCTTATGTGCCAACATTGGCACAAGAAAAACTTTAACTTTAACATTTAACATACATGGCTTTGTGCTATTTGGTACATAAAGCAAATCACCGCACATGGTGCCCAGCACTCTAAGCAAAGGAACACTTACTATTGTGTATTGCCTTGAAAGCAGTATACATGTAAATGAATCTGTCTATTGAGACCACCTGTTCATAAAGACCACTTTTTTATATCTCCCTTGGGTGGTCTTTGTAGACAGGTTGACTGTAGTATAACATTTGAACTCTTTGAGTGCCAAGCTCGCATTTTTGCGAGTTAAGCCCGGCGCAGACTGAGTCGACTCGACCCGATCCGACTGGTTTTCAGTCAGGCTAGAGTCAGTTTCGCTAAGTCGGAGCGGAACCAACATGTTAAATCGGCCTCGAATGACCTCCGACTGGCACTTGACTGGCAAAACCGGAGTCCTGAGGCAGCGCATACTGAGTTAATCAGGTTGAAAACCAGTCGGATCGGGTCGAGTCGGCTCTGTCTGCGCCAGGCCTTACAATACAAACAAATGCCATAGAGCATTCAAATCCCTGGCATGTTAAGTGTTAAAGGGTGAGAGAGGGAGAGGCAGAGAGAAAGTTTAATTTGATTTGTAGTATTTTTGGTGTGACCTACCTTCCCAGTAGTGCTCTGTCCTGGACAAATCTATTCTCCACGTGTAAGGAGTTCCCTTCTCCTACGAGAATAATAAACAATAATCATAAATGAAAACCAAAGAAAATCAAAACATTCAACATCGTTACAAATCTATTCAGAGAAAAAGATTCACGGCATTATAGATCTAGAGAATTTAATTGCATGCAGTTGAAAAAAGTATCTGCCATTTTTTGTGACCTCTGACCTCATGACCAAGAAATGTCTAACAAGAAGATTTAAAGGAAAGCTAAATGCTGAATTTTTGGCTTACCATTACTGAGAACATAAACCCATTTAACTATAGTTGTATATCTGCTTGTAGGTATCATTTAAATAAATTAGAATTGACAGGATTTATGCTCTCATGGGTACCAGTCAGCTTTCCTTGAAGTGTAATTTAAGCACTTAAACAGTTCATGGCATCACAATTTAACAAACTATTTGTGCATATATGAGCCCTGTTACCTTTAATATCATGACAACCAAATCTAAAATCTGCATATTAGCATTTCAATAAATGTACATATGCAACTCCACCGTTGCCAATAGCAATTGTAAACATGTATGTCATTAATAAGAAAATAACAGTACTAAACCAATATTTTGATGGGTTCAAACTATAAAGTTACTCTAATGGGGTCGAAACACTACCTGAGATGATGAAGATGGTGATGATGTTGAAGTTGAGTTCTGAGGTTGATCCAACTCCTCCTCTTCCTCCGGTATGACATCATCTATTGAGACACTGCTGAAGGCTGCCTCGGTAGCTTCTGTAGATAACTCTGTACACCTTTGCAAACACAGTAAAGCAAGACATTTTGTTTATATAAAATATGAATTCAACAACATTCTAAGACATCTAAGATGATGGTAATAAGCAATAAGCTGATGATGATGATGATGATGATGATGATGATGATGATGATGATGATGATGATGATGATGATGATGATGATGATGATGGTGATGGTGATGGTGATGATGATGGTGATGGTGATGGTGATGGTGATGGTGATGGTGATGGTGATGGTGATGGTGATGGTGATGGTGATGGTGATGATGATGATAGTGATGATGATAATGATGATGATGATGATGGTGATGATGATGATGATGATGATGATGATGATGATGATGATGATGATGATGAAGATGAAGATGAAGATGAAGATGGAGATGATGATGGAGATGATGATGATGATGATGAAGATGAAGATGAAGATGAAGATGACGATGAAGATGATGAAGATGATGATGAAGATGAAGATGATGATGAAGATGAAGATGATGAAGAAGAAAATGAAAATGATGGAGATGGAGATGATGATGACAATGACAACAATGCTGCTGCTGCTGCTGCTACTGCTACTGCTGCTGCTGCTGCTGATGATGATGATGATGATGATGATACTGCTGCTGCTGATGATGATGATGATGATGATGATGATGATACTGCTGCTGCTGCTGCTGGTGATGATGATGGATGATGATGATAATGATGTCACATGTCAAGTACATCTCAGTATTATATATACAGACTAAGTTGACAAATATAATGCATCTTTGATTATGAAGCAATTAGAATATGGACCTAGAATAGAATACTTACGGTCTGACCTGTCCAATCATGGATACTCTTGCCGACTCCACATTTTTAATCTGGCCAGTCTTTACTCTGTGCAGGAAATAGAAATAAATACATGTTTCATGTGGTGACATTTGACCCACATCATCAGGACTTAACAATTCAATATGATTTAAGTGATGTTACAGCGTGTCAAAAATTTATGACATAAATGGTTATAATCCTTTTCACTTTTGTGCTACTATGTATCAATTTTAATCATTAAAGTGGCTCCAGGTTGACATTTTGTTTTTGTGAATGGGGGGTAGAGAGATTTTAAACTTGACAAAGCAGTACATGGAACTTGAACTTACGCCCATTCTATTGCGTATTCCAGAGATTTGAACTGCTTGGGCCTCCCCCTTAGGAAGCTCTGCATGGACTGGAGAGAATCTAGAGCTGTGCCTGTAGGGAAGAACAGAACATTAACATGAAAGGTGAAATGTATCTTCAAATATCGTCACTAATAAGGATGCTACTACGCAGTTGAACTAGGTTAGTTTGTGTGCACTGCATAACACTGAGCCAGTGTGTAGTACACTCTGCGAGCAAGGCGTTCGCAAGATGGCACATTTACGAATCTGAACTGCCTTTAAAATGACACAGTGTTGCTAGAAACTTAAACCTAACATCTTTAAGCTTAAATCTCCTGCATTATGTATACACATTAATTTGATGAACCAAGCAATAAAGATTAATTTGAAGCAAGTAATCCGTAAATATGTTTTCATGTACTCCAAGCTACTCTTTATTAAAGTTGAAATTTCATGTTATCTCTGTCAAAAATAGCAATCTTGCCATATGATGTTTAACTGATGCAAATGTTTTCTCTTAATGACAATGTACATGTTTTATACAAAATACAAAATCAATTGTCAATCTAAATATTGTAAAAAATTGTTTCTTACCCTCGACAACATCAATGACGACAAGTCCGATGAGAGAAGGAACTAGGGAGTTGACAGCTGCATGAATTGCTACAGCGCCACCCATACTGTGCCCAACCAGGATGATGGGAGGCGGCTGGTCTCCATATAGGGATGATATCACTGCCCCTGTATCTCTAAAAATAATAATTCAATTGATGATCAATTGGATAATAAATCAATTGATCATTTGATCCATCAATAGATATCTGTAATTCAGGTAGTCAGATAATTAATTAATTGCTCAATCAATCAATTAATTTGATCATTAGTCATTCAGTCAATCAACTCAAGATGAAAGGAAGTAGTTGTTCCTCACATATTCTAATCATTTTAATATTGTCAGATCTTCATCAAATAATAAAAGAAAATGTGATAATTACAAAACTGTGATAACATGTTTAGATGGCAAGGTTTGAACCCAAGTTTCCCCTCTGTATGGAAGAAATTAAAACTTTAACACATGAACAAATATATGGCATGCTAATTTGACAAATGTGCACTTTAGGGGGTATATCATTTTGGTTGCTAGCTTCAGGCATAGAACTAACCAAGTCTAATGGTATATAATTAGACTATTATAATCTTATCTTTTAAATTAGGTTAAGATTAGGGTTAGTGTTAGGATTTATTCAGTTTACAGATCAAACAAGCTCAAATCAATCCCTAAAGTGAACCCAAACCGAACCCTTATCCAAGTAGAGTTGAAGCTAGCAACCCAAAATAATAATTTCCCAAGAAAGTGCACATTTGCCTTTAAATGGTGTACAATGGTGTACAATGATGTACATACCTGGCTAATGTATCTGCTGACAAATCTTGTCCATTGGTTGTGGATGTATCTCCATGGCCTCTGATGTCCATAGCAACCACATGGCACTTCACTAACTCAGTCAAGTGTTTCTGACAACAAATATCACCAAAGAAGAGAAATGTTACAATGAATACAATATTCTTATTTCCGTGAGTGGCATGTAGCTCCTAATATCTTTCACATTTAATTATAATTACTTACATGCAAAAGTTAGCTTTGAACATGAAGCAACACACTTGTGTATCATTTTTAATTCTTTTTCAGAGGCAGGAATTTTAATATACAAGTAATGTATTGACCCTAAAGTCGCAGATTACAAAATCCCTAAGTACATGCTTATTTTGTAAGTTAAATGCAATTTGGTAGTTAAACCGTATAAGACGTATTGAAAGGCTAGCTCTGATACTTGAAAATTATGCTGTGCACTTCTCAAAATGTATGTACACATTAAAAATTGGCATGACTAATTTCTTGCAGTCATGCTGAAAGCATTGCAATTGAAGCTTGCAACCATATACATGAAACTTCAGTAGTTTAAAGGATACAATATAGGTTTAAGGACTTTTAACTAACCCTTACACCAACATAATAACACCAGAACCCTGTTGCAGAAAGAGTTGCAATCGATTGTACAGTTGCAATTAATTGCAAGTCAGAAAATATTTGCATTTGAATGAATCAGATGCGCATTTAGTCACACTATCTGACTTGCTATAAACTTTACAATCGATTGCATCTCTTTCTGCAACAGGGCCGATGCCCTGCACATCTACTCCAATGGGGTGGTATATTGGCTCTGTAACATAAAAGAGTTATGATCCATCATATATATGACCAATCAATTTATCATACAAATAATTGTAAATCTTTATGATATGGGGGCCCTGGGGGTGTTTCACAAAGATCACACGTCGAACATAACACTAAGTTGGACTTTAAAATGATGGAAAGCCATTTGTAGCTTTGGAAAATGCCCAAATGCGAATATTTGAAACTTTCCACAAAATTTCACATCAATAACTTGAAGTCTCTTTGATAAAACATTATTTTAATGATTTTTATCAAAATTTTAGGCCTGTTTAAAGAACTTGTTTAACAATTTTACAAAGAAAGTAATGGCTTTCCATAATTTAGTAGTGTAGTGTTAAGTTCAACTTGGGATCTTTGTGAAACACCCCCCTGGAATGACTAATTCTTACAGAGAGAAGAGCCCATGAAAGTGCTGAGTGGCCGCCTCCATGAAGAAAGAATACAACAGGTCCTTCACTTCCCTTCTGATAAACTCGAAAGATGTGCAGGAATTCAGAGTCAAGGAACAAACAAATGTCATTTCTGTAGATTTGTCATAGAACTAACATGAGCTTAAATTGTAAATTCTTATAATTCAGACATTGTAACATTTTGTCTCCTGCCAATTACACAATGACTTCTTACATTGGCAACTGTGATATAAAAAAAAACAGACATAATATTTGCTTTACGCAATATCAATTTATCATTTAATCAAAACAAATTTAAAGGATATATCATTGGTGCTGGTTGCTACATCTTGCATGTTGTCAAAATAGTCATTCCAAGGAAGTCGGCTGAAATCACGTCTTTTTCTGAAGCCGTGCACTTTGTCGGCATTTGTTGCTCTGAAAAGTCAAAAGGAGAAATCAATTTTTTTAAATTTAATTTAAAGGGATAGTTGAGTTCTGGTAAGGAGAGTACAGTTTTAGTGAAACTGAATTTTAGTAACCAAAACCTGCATCATTAAATTACAAACTAATAGTTATCACTAGAAAGGAACACAAAATTACAAATGACGTAGTAAAGATCATGTTATCATTCAAAAAGAGCCGTTAAAACGTAAGAGGGCGCTCTCTAAACACTCATCGGTTTTAACCATTTTGAATAAAATATTGTGCATGTGATGCTTTGTTGAAATAGTGATTAGATAGAGAAATAACCAACAACTATTTAAATACCTATTTTGTAACTTTTTTAAAAGAGGAAGCATTTTTTTGAATTTTTAACGGCTGGTTAAAAATTCTCTAATAAACCCGGGGCCGGGCCCCGGGTTTATTACAAATTGTTATATTTATGGATATTTCAGCCGTTTCTGAACCGATTTTGATCAAACAAAGATGATTATATTTTTTAAATATTATGCTCTTTCAAATTTTACACTCAGTTTTTCATTACCTCACAAACCAATTAAGTAGTCTAGCGCCCTCTCTACCAAAACTCAACTTTCCCTTTAAAAAAAAAACATTTTCGTCCAAAATTAAATGACACAAATCAAATGAATCACGACTCTACTCCGTTACTCACAGAAGTATATATGACTAAAACCATATGCCAAAAATGTGTATAAAGTCTTAATTTAGAGACTTGTCTTCGATATTCGGCCTTCGGTACTGCAGCGGAAGATGGAGCGCCTTGGAGGAGCTAGTGTGGCCGAAACGTACGGGTGCGCGCTCCACTACGTTGCGCTGCGGTACTAATCCATAATTGTGGATAGCTGCTCCAACTCTGATGACCAATAAATCTCACTCTTTGTCTCTTTGAAAGAAAAGTTCCAATACAATTTTTACTTACCCTCCTGATGGAACTCCTCTAGGAGGCATGGGAGGCAATCCTCCCATATTCTTCGTTAGAACCTTCTTATTTAGAGCCATTTCCGATATTTTTATTGTGAAATACGCACAGATTCGTCGCTACCGTTCACGCTTGATTGGTTTCTCAGCACGCGACCACCTGACTTTATCTGCTGTCACGTGATTATCCTGCCTGCCTGCTCCTGCGTATTATGTGTTTGTGTACATGTTTTCAACAGGCTTTTATAATTAGTTTTGGCAGTTGTGAGTTGTACAAATCTTAGTAAAAATAGCAGATGTATTCAAATTTCAAAAGCTAGGCTGAAGTGCAGAATACCCCACCACTCCTCAGTAAAAGCTTCAGTTCAGCGGAAAAATGAATTTGCAGGCAGCCAGCATTATAGTTCTTGTTCTAGCTTTTCAGCATCTAACGATTTCCAAGACCACGGCTACTTCATCTCCAAATAATGAAGAGAGAATGGAGCCTAGCGATCAAGAGCTAATGAAGTTAGACACCATCTCAGAAGAAGAAGCGTTATTTCTCAGCTTCATCCAGAAATTCAATAAGACGTATAGTCGTGGAACATCCGAGTACGACAAACGATTTGTTATATTCAAGGTAAAACTTAACTACTGTGCCTGGTTAGGTTAGGTAAAACTATACAAATGAAGTTGTAACTCGATTGTCTTCTCCATCAAATATTTTTAACAATTTCAAGACTTTTTAGGAACAAATGGTATAATTTTTTTAATTTAATTGAGACTATAAGAGCATGCACCTTTTTTCTTGCGATATTTAAAAAATAAAGAATTTATTTCAATAATTCATATCTTGTCCGACTTGAATAATGATGATGTTGATGATGATGATGATGATGAAGATGGTGGTGAAGATGATGATTGATTATGTTGACAATGATGATGGTGAGGAGGATGATATAATGAATTTTTGCAAAGTGATGGTGGTGATGATGATGTCATGATAATGAAAATGATAATGAAGATGATGATTCAGAAGATGAAGATGATAATAATGGCAAAAGTGAGGATGATGATGATTAAGGTTATTTTATGGTGTTCCACTAATTGTTGACATATAGATAAATGGTCATTTATGTTTTATTTTCTCTGTTGTGAATTTGTGTTTATACTATTTCTTTTACTGCATTCCCATTTTTATTGTTTGTATAATTTGTAATCTATTTTGTCATCCATTGGGAAATTCATCCAAGATACACTACTTGCTTGTTGACACATTTTCTGTGCTGTGAATTTGTGTCTTTAATATAATTCTCTTTCTCTCTCATTTGATTGTTTTGTATCATCATTTCTCTATTTTTGTCATCCCTCAGAAAAGTCTTCCAAGATATGAAATGCTGAATGCGTTATCAAGCCATCCTCAACATGCTCAGTATGGCATCACAAAGTTCTCCGATCTGACCCAAGAAGAATTTAGGACTCAATATCTAGGTCGCATGGATCTGCATCCAGATGTGGTGTCAATCAATTCATATGACAAGAAGGAGTTGATTCGGTTGGCTAAGACCATTCCCAAGCGTTATGATTTGTAAGTTCAAGATAATATGTCAATTTCTTGTATTGCTCTCAGTTGTAATAATTTTAATTTCGTAATTAATATATTTCTTTGAATGAATTGAATATATTTGATGAAAATAAATGGTTCAAAATTTGTCTTTAAGTTTCTTTCCCACATGGCAAATCACCATACACAGATAGAGCAAATCCAGGCATATACTTTTGTACCTGTAGGAGAATCGTTCTTTTCCGTGCACATTTTTTGCTTGTATATAAAGAATAATTAATAATATGTTTCAGGCCTATAGGATTAAGTTCATGGAAAAAATCACTTTGAACGGTTTTCCCATAGACATTTTCAGACTGATTACTTGGATTTTGTTTAGGTTTGTTCAGGTCTATTGGAGAGAAGCAGAATATAAACATAATTATTCACAAGAGGCCTTCAAAATTACAGACTTGCCCTTTTTGTTCTGTAACAAATTTGTTTAAATGTTACTTTGAAATATGCATTTTTTTCTTTCAAAATTCCTTTCAATAGGAGATCCTTCAAACCACCAGTGCTTAGCTCAGTACGCAATCAAAAATCGGTAAGATCATAAAGAAAAGCTTGTATATTGTAATTATTGTTGAAAGATTTTACTTTGAAACTCAATAATGAATGACAATATTACACAAATATGGACAACGGAGGTATAGTTATTGTTACCAACTTTACACATTTTGTTACATGCCTCCACACTAACTGTTTTCTGAATGGGCAAGTAATATCTTCTTCTTGTAAAGTCTGCCTCCTTCAACTTGAAGATTCTTGCAAACTTTAAATATCATAATTTTAATATCATAAATTTGCAAATTTTGCTCGCCCCAACAGAAAATGTACTCGCCCATGTAATTCTAGATGAGATTTGCATCTAAAAAATTAAATTTTCTCTTGTAGTTGAACTATTTAGTTGCCCGATATCGATTTTTACTTTCCCCACGCAATCTGGCAAACTTGTGCTAGTGTCGAGCCCTGCATACACACTAGCAACTCATAGTGAAGCTCATAATGGTGATGATGTTGAAATACATATTCCTGGATATATTATGCACTCTTACCATGTGATAGATAGGGATAATAACTTTGGACATGAAGGTTGATATTAGGTTCATTCAAAAAGATTATCTTTTATTTTTAAAAGTGAACTAATTATCAATGTTTTAGAAAAAGGAATCATTTAATGTGATTTCTCTTACTACTTTGATCATTATGTTTCTTTATTTTGCTTTTGTTTCCATTTGCCTATCAACCACATCGTTTTAATCCTAATGGAGCAGTGCGGAGCATGTTGGTAAGTTCCTACTTCAACATCTACTTTTTCATTTCTCAATACGTGTATACTTCATATTTTCAGTTAGAAGCGTGAAGTAATACATTATTATTCTTACAGTAAAAATTATGTGTACCGTATACACAACTGTAAGGTTTGTAATGAATGTGTAAATTCTTGTTTATCTTTATAAATGCACGCTTTATTTTCTATTAAAGCAGAACTCCATAATACTCATTAATTGTAAATGAACAGGGATAACGTTATTCATGTTAACATCTCAAAAAAACTAAACATAACACAAAAAGTATATACCCCCTAAACAATTCATTTGATATTTTTGAAAAATTGTCATTTTGTCTTTAATTTGTGCTCAGTCAACCATGGGGGACTCACTTTTGTGTTAGGTTTTTAAATAGATTATCTTGGAATATAGTTTGGCATGTTAGTACAGTATATTACTTCAGCATCTCCATAGTAAAACATTTCCTCTAGAACTTTCACACTTCTCTTGTTCCTTGTTGTTTAATAATGAAATTTGAAAGTGTTCAGGAACGCTTTCCGATCATAGTCAAGGTTGTCTTAATTTGGAAACTCAATCGTCCATAATTTATTAATTCAGATACTGATACTTAAAATGAATGATCAGGGATAGAATGTTACATTGAAATTCATTTTTTGTTCACAAGGTAAACATTGTCCTTACAAGGATATTGGTATATGATTGAAGTCTCAAATATCGCTTTTGGAGAAACAAATATAAAGTTAATAATACGTGTGGTTTGCGGTTGCACCATGTGAGAGGGGAGGATTGGTGAGTCCTGAAAAGGACTATGGTAGTCCTAGAAAGGACTGTTGGTGTAGTCCTGAAAAGGACTGTTGGTATTCTTTCTAGGAGAGTCCTAAAAAGAACTGTTGGTAGTCCTAGAAAGGACTGTTGGTAGTCCTAGAAAGGACTGTTGGTAGTCCTAGAAAGGACTGTTGGTAGTCCTAGAAATATAAAGTCCTAGAAATATAAAGTTAATGAATCACTGTAATTTCTTCCTTCCCAGGGCCTTCAGCGTTGTGGAGACCATGGAGACCAAGGTTGCCATGGCAACAAAGCGGGTCACCGAGCTCAGCCCCCAAATGCTGGTGGACTGCGGTACGGCGGCGGGCGATAGCGGTTGCCACGGCGGCATACCGTGCAAGACGCTCGGCTGGTTGAACAGGACAAAGACGAGGGTCGTACCCGAGGCAAGATATCCGTACAAGGCCAGGAAGGGACTCTGTGAAGTTTTATCCAAGTGAGTATAGAAAACAGTTGATTTAATTTGTACAAAAAATCAAGTATCAGATAATGACAGAGATTTATGACAAGTCAAGGCTGAATCAACATGCAGGAATTTGATAATAGGGTCGAAAGATGACCTCATACAGGTTGAGATACTGTTAACCCATTGACTATGGGAACCGGGTGGGTTGCATGTACAAAGTCTATGGAGATTTCAGAATCTTGTAGTGAACGGGTTAATAACTATAACAATAATGGTGGCTATACATACAGCACACATTCCATCTTTCGTTATTATTACCCCGCTCATTGGATACACACTGCAATCAATCTAGCACACAAAGTGCACATTTTCCACTCCATTGGGAGCATTCCAGCCAGGCACTTTCACCTCATACATGTAGGTGCACACAGTGCTAAGGAACTATGGTCCATCCTTTGGGGTACCCATTAATGCACTTGCGTCGAGAGCAGAAAACATGGATAAATGTTTTTGCTAGAAGAAAAATGTGATGGGCACACTCCAGTGTTCTTTCAAGATATGTTGGTGGAATACAAATGTATTTGGCCTAATTATATAAAGTATATTGTTCCACTGATTTTAGAGAATTAGCTATATAGGTTGATCAATTTAATCATTGTATTTTGTATACCATATTTGCCGGTGTATAAACCGCACCGGTGTATTAACCGCACCCCCAACTTCGGGTTGGCATTGAAGAGGAAAAAACACGTTCTAGATAATAAATGTGATGGGAATGACTGCACTACAATCAAATTCCATGATTTCCCCCTAACTTGTGTACACTTTAAATACACAAACAACAACACAAGTCACATACTGGTTCCTTATTGAAGTACAATTCATAACAGAAAAGCCTCTCAAGCTTTTCACTCCATGTTAACTGATTTTGTTGCCATATGTATGTGGTGTTTTCGTGAAATATGTTCCTCTATCTCTGTGTATTAACCGCTCCCCAATTTTGCAAGTTATTCTGTATGGGAAAAGGTGCGGTTAATACACCAGCAAATACGGTAACTCACTTTAATGAAGTGTAATCATTCTGTTGTTTTCTCACTTTATTTCAGCTACTCCAACAGTGCCATTGTGTCCAACTATTCATGTGGAGTGTAAGTACTCTTTGCTTGTTTTACATTTAATTTTCATTTATGTACTTATTTACATATTTTAGGTGATACTCAGGGAGACCAGCAACATAGGGATGATTGAAAGAAGTGATTTGTAGAGGCAGGCCGTAGGCATCATGGTGGCTCAATGGTAGTGTGTCTGTCTCGTGCTCAGGAGATCATAAGTTTGATTCCAGACGAGATTGTGCCTACTGCCTACTGCCTTCTCGCTAGGCACTCAGCATTCATAGAATGTAGAAGGGGAAAGTTAAGCACACAGAGCTACCAAAAGACTAACCCCCTTCCGTACATTTCACCCATTATAATAGATAATACAAGTGTGACATAAGGGCTATTGAAATGGAGATAGGCACCACCCTCATCGTTAAGTTGTGACCTAGGTGTTATTATTTCATGTTCTACTTTTCAGATATTCCAAGAACGAAACCTGGGTCATGCCGTCTCTGTTGTACAATCATGGACCTCTGAGTATCGCAGTCGATGCTGAAAGCTGGCATCTTTACGTGGAGAAATCAATCAATAAATGTACTTATACTGCAATGTTCTACATTTCAGATATTCCAAGAACGAAACCCTGGTCATGCCGTCTCTGTTGTACAACCACGGACCGCTGAGTATTGCGGTCGATGCTGAAAGTTGGCAGTATTACCTTGGAGGGATCATCCAGTATCACTGCACTCCAAAATTCCTCAACCACGCCGTGCAAATTGTGGGATATGACACAACAGGTAACTATATAGAAATTTTATAGCATGAATAAGAGAGGCACTCGACTTAAAGCGATCCATTAACTTTGTCAAATATAACCACAACATATCAATTTGGAAGCTTCCATATTTCTCTTGTTCCTTGTTTGGCTTACCGTAACATATTAAAGAATGAAATGGGTTTTGATTTTTCGCCTGTCTCCCTAATTATAGAAATATTTATAATTTAATACAAAATCGTTATGGGAAGCTTTCGTTAATGGGCAGTAGATGACAAAATCTGACATCAATTTTCTTTTCTTTTTCACAAGGTAAATGGTGCTTCTTTTTCTATGAAACGTTTACACATTATTCAAAAGTATCTTACAATGAAAAATTGCGATGATCTGCTATCTGTTTAATATTTCGCGATGGACAGCACAAAAGACATCATGCCCGCTAGATGTGGATAGGTACTGCATGCACTAACCAGAACCACCACACATTATGTCCAAGTACACACCAAAGCATGAGGCACTGTATGCTCCATATTCATTCTCCACACAATTGAAATACCCACTGAAAATCATGCTTATATTTTCGCGAAAAATTCATGCATCGCAAATATTACCATGTTTACTAGTATTTGTTCATAATTATCATCACCATTTTACTCTCCCTCATTTTCAGGTGAAATCCCATACTACATAGTGAGGAATTCTTGGGGGCCGGCCTGGGGTATCAACGGCTACCTGTACATCAGGATTGGAGGTAATGTCTGCGGAGTGGCTTCATCTGTCCAGACTGTGTCTGTACAATAGCACTGTCTGCCAGTTATCTGTCAATAATCTGTGACTATATGATTTCGAGTCTGCAGACAATTTTTGACAATTTGGAGTGCGTATTGTATTGACAGATATCTGTACATCGAGATTGGAGGCATTTTTTACTCTGAAATTTTAATGGTTACCTGTAAAAAAAAAAAGATTGAGGATAATGCCTGTGAAGTGGCTTCTTTTGTTCAGACCATATCTGTAAAGAAGTGTCTGCAGACATACCAGTGTCTATGAGTTATCTGTGACAAAATCTGTGGCAATAATTATTAATTATCTCCACACTATTTTGTAAACGTGGAATAATGGTTAACCCATCGAGATTGGAGATAATGTCTGTAGAGTGGATTTATCTGTACAGGCTGCGTCTGTATAGCATTGTCTGCCAGTTATCTGGGGAAAATCTGTAACTATTATTATTTTGTGTCTGCAGACAATTTTTGGCAGTTTAAAGTACATGTATGTATTGACGGTTATCTGATCTGCATCGAGATAGGAGACAATGTCTGCAGAGTTGCTTTGTCTGTACAGACTGTCTGTATAACAGTGTTTGCAGTTTTGTATGTGCATGAGCTATCTGTTCTGATTCTAATAATATGGAGTATTGTCTGTTTCCTCCTGTACATTGATACTAGAGTAAATTTATGTGGAGTGGCACTGTTAGCAGAGAGTAGCAGTGTCTGCTAGTTATCTGTGATTGGCAACAATTTGTGACTGTATATAAACTTTGATGGCTGCAAGAAATTTATGACAAATCTGTATAAATTGGGATAATATAATATGTATATTTAGAGTGGTAGTCAATCTGTGAGTATCTGGATTATCGACAGTCATTTGTACACCAACAGAAGAGACAGTTTACAAAGAGATGCCTCTTTGACTCAGATTGTGTTTGTACGGCAGTGTCTAAAGACAATTATAGTGATAATTTGTGATGGCAGTTTTTTACAAACAGAACATGCAAATCTGTGATATCAATGGTTAACTCAGTATTCTGCACGCCAAGATTGAAGACAAAGACCCACGTTCTCATCAGTGGCACAACTTTAGTTGGGGCTAAAAAAATACAGAAATTACCAGTAACTGTGTCTTGAATAAGTCATTGCAAATAGCTCTGCAAAGGCATCCAAACAAAATGGCCCGGATTCACAAAGCAGGTTTGTAGGAGGTTTGTACAAACCATGGTTTATCCATGGTCTACATCTATGGAGTGCCATTTGTAAACTGATGGAGAAAGAATGTAAACTCCTTACTTGTTAACAATGTTGATGGTACACATTTACAAAAATGCACCAAATAAATGTTTTTCTTCTCACATGGTGAAATTTGCTGGTTAGCAAGCACTAACGGTCATATCATTAGAAATTTTAAATTGTTTTACTTGTATACGAGCAGCACTCCATAGATGTAGACCATGGATAAACCATGGTTTGTACAAACCTGCTTTGTGAATCCGGGCCAGTGTCTCTTGACATTCCAGTCATTCCAGTCCAGTCACCAGTAATATTGCATCCTGGATCATCCAGGACATTATATTACTGGTGACCGGTTATACTATGACTGGAATGTTGGGCAACCCTTTGTCCTGATGCCTTATTAGTAGAACTAGAGGGATTGATTGGAGAATGAAAAGACAATTAGAATATCTTTGGTGGCACATGACAACCATCAATCCATGGTTAGTGAAAGGTGGGAAAGGGTTTAACTAGTACTAGTTTCTGGTAACTTCTGTTCTTTAACCCTGGACTAAAGTTGTGCCACTGATGACAATTCGGGCCAAAATGTTTTGAGTTATGTCTTGCGGCCAGACTATCTGTATAGCAGTATCTGCCTTTATTATAAATCCTATCTTGGGCAATCTAGTCTGTTTGTCTGTGGCTTGGACACCTAGTGAAATTGCCATTTTAACTTTTTTGATGGAATGCTATGGAAAATTTGCTATATCAATTTATGCACCATTATTGCCATCGTCGTTATCATAATCATCATTGTCTGTCAAGACATTTCTAAGCAATATCTGCTGACTAGCTGTGACTACATCATTGAGTATCAGGAGTAATGTCGGACGTGGTCTGAACACATTATTTAAGACGGGTTCTAAAGAATTGAAGTTGATTGCTTTGTATATATCTGTTCAGAATAAAACTCCATTTGACTTTCTGTGACATTCCTTCATATATGCCTAATTCAGCTTATGGTAAAACAAAGTTAATAAGAAATAATAGTACATGTGCATTTATATAAAGACTTATTTGTACATGTGAGGGATATGCACCCCTACCCCTCTCCCCCCCCCCCCCCCAAAAAAAAAAATCAAATGAAATAAATGTAATGAAATATATTTTTCTTATGTTATAATAAAAGAATCTGTGTGAAGTTTTCAGTTTTCAATATTCCTCTTCAGCTGTAAATTTGAATTCTAAACTGATAAAAACTGCAATTATTGTGCTAGTCTGAGTAAAATTGTACTGCCTTAGGGGGGTTGCATTAAGATTTGCGATAAAACGCAAAGTTGCTTTTAATCGCATGTCCGCAAATGCGCCTAAATACGCAATTCTGATTGGCTCAAGTCGTGTGTTTTCTGACTTGCGATTAATCGCCAAGTTGCGTTTAATCGCAAGTCCGAAAATGCGCCTAAATGCGCAATTCTGATTGGCTCAAGTGCGCGTGTTTTCTGACTTGCGATCAAACGCAACTTTGCAATTAATCACAACTCTTTATGCAACACCCCCCAGGGCTACCACCTCAGTAGTAGTTCTGAACCCTGCAGTCCTTGTTTCCAAAATAATTTTTTTTAAATGTCCATCAAAATTACCGCACTGATATGATCCATTAACTTTTTATTTTTTCCCAAAAGTAATATTGGAGACTTCAATCATATACCAATTTCACTGTTACAAGATTCTTGAGAATGATATGAGAGATTTTCATAGAAAAAGACCTACTGAAAACAGAGAAAATCAATGTCTGATTTTATCCCGATCGTTCGCTTAAAGTATCCGAATTTGGATACTATGGATGCTTGAGTTTCCGAATTTGGATGCTCTTGACTATGGTCGAAAGCATCTATAGACGCTTTCAAATCAAATCTGAAATATCTTCATAATGAGGGAGACATTTGAAAAATCAAAACCCATTTCATTTGTTTGTTACCATAAGCCAAACATCAAGGTATGAGAGAAGTGTGAAAGCTCCAAGTGATTTTGGTTGAATTTTGCAAAGATAATGGATCACTTTAACAAATTGATAGTCCAGTCTTTAGTAGATAGTCTGATAGATAATAAAATATATTTACACACAATTAAAGGAGAGCTGAAATATGAAATGTTTATGTACAATTATGAAATAGTGTTTCAAATATGTGTTTATATGTGACCGGCAATAGCAAAACCCTGCACTTGTCAGTAAAATCAAAATGTAGATTTTCGTACCATTAGAAAGGCCTCATCACAAGCTTTCATTTCATGCTTTGTTCTAACAAATTGGTCAATAATTGGCGTAGATATATGACCTTTTAGTCAATATTACAATCATAAGTCAATGCCAATTCCTTCAAAACATTAATTACCACCAAGTGCAGGGTTTTGCTATAGCCGGTCACATATGATATATAGGACTAGTCAAATTATTAACTGTTATAACAAACATACATTATGTACTCAAGGAAAATTGTCCAATGTCAACTCTCATGCAAAAACAAAGATGCCTTAATAATAATATATATTATTTTCTGTTAATAAAATCCTTCTAATAACAAAGTCACATAAGTGTTACAGTTCTTGTTTCTCAGTTAATGAATGCTTACTACAGTTTTTTGGTACCAAGATTTGTTCTGTGTGTGTGTGTATGCGTGCATGTGTGTAAATGATGTAGCGTGGTCGAGCTGATGGGGGGGGGGGGGGCACATCTTATCAGTTTTGTTTTTTCTTCAAATAATGTCCCCCCTTATGTTTTCTATTGGGTTTATTCATATTATTGGGGGGGGGGGGGGCACGTACCCCCTGTCGCTACGCCTCTGTGTGTTCACATGGGGGAGGGGGCTTGGTGCATGCATGTGTGTAAGTGTGTAATGGTGTATGTAGTAGTGGTAGTACAATCTCTCATGTCTAAATCAATCAAATTCTTGAGTATTTAAACAGACATCACAACAAAAGACATACTTTGTCGAGTTCAAATTTCATTTTATTAATTGAAAAACTCGCATTGAATTCACAAGGTTGATACAAATATGAAAGCTTATGCCCATAGGCAGCAAATTTGCTGTGGCTTGTAGAGAAATTCCAGAAAAAGAAATGGTAATAACACTTCAGGTTTAGGGTGATTTTTCTAAAATGTTTCCAAAGTTTCTTTCGAGGTCGCTTCTTCATTTGTTCCCTAAATTAAGGCTTAAAGGGGTATTCCGGGCCTGATAAAACCATTCGTTATTTGAATAAGC